>JBCEWC010005432.1:0-24992 GCA_038996855.1 Solanum aculeatissimum
CGTAACAATTTTCTTGAGAATTCGCAAAGGTTCTAGCTAGAAAGGTGTCAAATGATGAGTGTTTTTACGACTCATCACCTCTCTAAAATTTCATGAAATCCTTTGACCTCCATAGTTGAAAGCTTAAAGAAAAATTGGGGAAGATCATCTTGCTTACTAAATTCTTTAATTCTTGTGCTTAATAACTAGGTATGTGGTTTTGATTTATGGATTCCCTTTCATCCATGAAGACCCAAGAACCCTACGCTTTATTCATGATTTTAAGTTTCTTTAAGTTATGGGTTCTTTAAACTTTGATGTATTTCATTGCATAGTATTGTCGGATGTATAAATTAGGTTAATTAATGATGATTTAAATTTGAATTTCATGAGAAGTCTTGAAGGATCAAAGTGCATGTCCCTAATGGTTTAACTATGCATGGGTAAATTGCATTATGTTTTTATTATGGAATTTCTCATGATTTATGTTGAATTATCTCTTGAATTATGAATTTAAAGTTTAAATTCCATTACCCATGCACTTGTTCCTCATTCATAGCATATGCATTGAAGGTTGGTTATGATGAAACTCTTGTTATGATATAATAGGTTAAGGCTTGTGATCACATAGTCTCTTTGTTATGGCTCTTGAGCATTTTGGGTGCTTGCACCACTTTGATATGTTATGAAGGCTTGATATGATAAGCTATGTAAATGGGCTACTCTTATTGCATTGATATGGAAATGATTATGAGAATGATTTTCGAAACTTTTGTTGGCCTTTGGCCTAAGCATGAATATGGTTTTGACCAATGACTTGGTTTTGACTAATGATGCATGATTTTGAAAAAGAATGTAAGTCCTCCGATTTGAAGTTGCATGTATATATATGTATTCCCGTGGGATGAGACGTAGTAACGAGGGATTGGAGTCATGGCAGACTATCTCCAAGAGTCCATACTCCATTCCGTCAAACCATGCCACCATGGGTTATCTCCCTAGATAGGGATTGACTTGTTATGTATCCCCTTGATGAAGGGTTGACTAGGGATCTACTTGGCAAGTAGTCCAGATCTGGGTAGTAGCTCGCTCGGGTCTCCTCTGTTGTCGGTTGAGGTTAAATCCCCACTATAATATGAACCTAGGTTGCATCTCATTTATCATGGCATAGCATATTGTTATATTCTTCTTTTGGCTACGTGCATTCCTTTCGTATCTCATGTCCCCTTGTCATGTTTCTTGGTCATACTATATTGTCATATGCACTTTCATGCCCGCATACTTAGTGCATATTATGTGCTAACCTATACTCTTTGTCTACATTTTCTAACCATGTAGGGACCGGCGATGACCTCTATCTTCCACCAGATGACGTATGATCATCTTGAAGACTATTGCTTGTGGTGAGTCCTTTTGTTCAAGGGAAATAGCCACTTTCTATCTACCTAGTATTGTTTTTCTTTTCTTTACTTATGTATTGAGGGTGAGCCTCAAACTATGTCGAGACCCCACTTTATCTTATGTAGAGGCTTGTTGGACAAACTAAACTATTGTACGTTGGATTGTATTTGTTGGATATTATGACTATTGAGATATTATGATTCATGAGTTTTGTTGTGTAAATGGTATTGATTATGCCTCTGACTTGATGTGGGGATTGTGTGATAATTATGTGCTTATGTGGAAAGTCCCATAACCCCAGTGTGCTACATAACTTGAGTCCTACTTACCCGCCCCTTAGAAATAACTGTTATATGCTATGTGATTCATATTCATCCCATTCCCGACAACATCTCCATAGCTTGAGTTCAAAGCCCCATTTACCCTAGAATTATGTGTTATGTGCTTACATTTCCACGCTTTCATACCGATGATGCTATGATGGCTTGATCGAGGAATTTCAGTTTCTCCTTTTCCATGTCACATTTAGGACCCTTATCCGGGTCGTAGCATCCTTGAAGTTGATCAAACAAGTCATCAATTATGGTAAATGGGTATCTATTCTTGATGGTTACCTTATTCAATTGCTGATAATCAATGCACATTCGAAGCGACCAATATTTTTTCCTTGCAAACAACACGGAAGCACCCCAAGGTGAAATACTTAGCCTAATATAGCCCTTCTGCAACAAGTCCTTGAACTGATCTTTCAACTCCTTTAGTTCAGTCGAAGCCATACGGTAAGGAGGAATGGAGATAGGTTGAGTATCTAGAAGGAGATCTATGCCAAAATCCACTTCCTCATCGGGAGGAATACCGGGCAAGTCCTCGGGAAACATATTGAGAAACTCACTAACCACCGAAACTGATTCAAGAGAAGGCAACTCGGTTTCCACATCTCTAACTCTCACAATATGATAAATGAACCCCTTACAAATCATCTTCCGGGCTTTGAGGTAGTAAATAAAGCGACTCCTAACCATGAAATCACTACCCTTCTACTCCAAAATAGGTTTATTAGGAATTTGAAATCTGACTTGCCTAGTCCTACAATTGACCGAGGCATAAGATGCATGCAATCAATCCATCACTTGAATAATATCGAAATCATACATCTCAAGCTCTACAAGGTCATGGGGAAAGACTTTATGCAAAACTGAAACAGGACAACCCCGATACACCTTCTGGGAAACAATAGACTCACACATGGGAGTATAAACTGAATAAGGCTCTCTCAAGGTATCAGGACTCAAACCAAATTTTACAGCCAACAGAGAAGTCACAAAAGATAAATTTGTACCTGGATCAAGTAAAGCATAAACATCAAAATCAAAGACTTTTAACATACCAGTCACAACATTAAGAGCTTCATCCACTTCATGCCAAGCATGAAGATCATAGAACCTGTTGTTCCTAGGAGCACCACCTACTTGAGCTTTCGGCTGCCCTTGACCATCTACAACCACTTGATCCCCCTTTGCGTTCTTTGGACAGTCGGTAATCTTATGATCCATACCCCCACACCTAAAGCAAGCCCCCGAAACCTTCCTATATTTACCCAAATGACTTCCCCCACATTGGCCACAATGGGGAGCTTATGGTACACCCTCAACTTGAGCCTTTGGAGGAGGCACCCTACAGTTGGAAAACTTCACATTCCAACCCTGGCCTTACTGGAATAGACACTTTCCACCACCACTCCTAGAGTTGGAGAACCCACCATCAAACCAGGCCTTCTTGGAGTCGTTTATCCTTCTCTCTTTGAGTTTTTCTCCCTCAATCTGTTCAGCATAAGTCATAAGCCTAGAGATATCCATATCCCGAATGAGCATGGCAGTGCGACACTCTTTCACAACTAAGTCAGAGACCCCATAAATGAACTTATGCATCCTTTCACGGGGATCAGCTACTAATATGGGAGCATACTTGGAGAGCTTGGTTAACTTGAGAGAATAGTCCCTAACAAATTCAGTCATCTTGGGTTCTCGAAGTTCAAGAGAGAAGAAACGGTCCAGAAAAGCAAACTTGAATTCTTTCCAATCAACCTTAGTGTCTGTAACCGTCTTGACCTACCACTGTTTATACCACACTTGGTCTACATCTTTCATTTGATAAGCACCCAACTCATTCTTCTCCTCTGAACTGACACCCATAACAATCAACACTTCCATGAGCTCATTAATAAACTCCTGGGCATCCTCATCATCCTTTTAACCAAAGAACTCTAGAGGATTCATTTGGGTGAAGTCTCTCACCCTAAAGCTGGAGTGCCACCATTTGGGGGATTAGTTGGCCTGGCTTGATTAGCCACTACTTAGGCCAGCATAGCAACCATGTTCCAAAACTCAGCATGAGTCACTTGTTCTTCCACAGGCTCATGGGGGGCTTGTTCCTCATAGATCAGAGCCTGTCTGGGGAGGAGAGCTTTTTAGGAAGGCATCTTCTGAAAGAGTAACAAGAACACTAACATTTCAGGAAACCTTACAAAATAGTCCACAACACGACATAAGGAACAATGAAGTGAAAAACTTCCTAAAACGTCGCCATAGCCTCTCATTCATAGGTATGGCACGCATAACACCCATGAACAAGACTCTAATCGATGTGGCATGTTGGACTCCGAGGATCATTACAAACCTAGGGCTCTAAAACAATCTTTGCCACGACCCCAGAGTAGAGCCTAGATAAGACATGACGAAACAGAACCCAAGGGTCCTCGATCAAGCCATATTAGCATCCTCACAAACATCATCGTTCAAAACCACATAAATATAACAAATAACACATAAGTCTAAGGGATTCCGGAGGTTTAGACACAAGATATGGGGATGTTACCGGGAATGGGATAAATATAAATCACATTACACATAGAAATTACGTTCTAAGAGGCGGGTAAATATGACTCAAGCTATGAGAGCAAGAAGGGTTAAGGACTTTCCACATAAGCACATTCCCATCCCAACAATTCATAATAGCATAAGAGGAAGCATAACCGAAGAATAAATAACCATAGAAAAATATAGATAATCATAGCATCTCAATTAAGCACATAGTATGGCATACAATAGAATCCATTAAGTATCCAACAATACCTCTACAAGAGTACGACGGGGGCCTCGACACAACTCGGGCTCACCCTCAAATCTCAAGATAAGTAAGATGAAATAAAAACATAAGATAGAGGAAGGTATGTATTTCCTTTGGAGTATAGGGCTCACCACTATCAACAAGTCCAAGATCTCACAAGACGTCCAATGATGGATGAATGTCACCTCCGATCTCTACATGGTTAGATCATGTAGACAAAGAGTATGGATTAGCACATATAATGCTCTAAGTATGCGGGTATGCCATGCACATGAACATGATCCTACTAACAAACTAGATGACAAGGGCACACATACTTATAGAAGGATATATATAAACAAAGGATGGATATCATAATAATATTCCATGAAATGTCATGATGCATAAGTACAAACCTACATATTATAACGGGGATGTGACCTTAACCAACAACAAAGAGACCAATCGAGCGACTACTTGGAATTAGAATACTTTCCAAGTAGGTCCCAGGTCAACTATTAGAAAGGGGAAACAGATCAATCCCATCTTAGGAGATAGTCCATGTTGGCATATGGTTTGACGGAAAAGAGTGTGGACCCTTGGAGATAGTCCACCTCGACTCCGATCCCTTGGTGCTAAGTCTCTTCCCAAAAGAATACATATACATATACGAGCATTAAAATGGAGATTTTCAATAATTCAATTCTAAGAACAATGCATGGTTGACTACAAGCCAAAAATTCACATTTCAAAACCCTTCAAGTCTGAACAAGAATTTTCGAGAATCATTTCTAGAGACCAATGCAATGGGAGTAGCTCATCCTAACAAAAAAGAGTGGTGTAAAACACCCAGAGTTCTTAGAAGTCATATACAGACAAGATGTGATCATATTCTAGTCAATTCTCATGTCTTGCCAAAATCTAGCAAAATCATACCAAGAGTTTCATCATTTCAAACCTTCCATGTAATGCATATGTCATGAATAATGAGATAAATGCATGGAAAATAGAAAGTCAATAAAAATTCAACAACACGATAGAAAATTCAATTGAAATCCATGAGAAAATCCCAATTTAAATCACAATTTACATTGCCCATGCCGAAACAAGCTTTCAAGGGATTATGCATATTCAAATCTTCATAATCTCAATGAAACCCAAGATAATTGAATTTAAATCATCTTAAAATCAACATTTAAGTGCAACCCACAACTCAATTGAATTAAATCATTCATAAATTAAAAGATTCATTTTCAAAGAAAGCTAAAATTCTTCAAAATTAAAGAAGAAGAGTTTTGGGTCTTCATGGTTGAAAGGAGAACCATGAATCAACCCCAAAGACCTTGATTAACCAAGAAGAATAAGAAGAATTTGATGAAGAATTGAGTTTTCCCCAAATCTTCAAGCTTAGTCTTCAATGGAGCCGAATGAAATTGAAAGGGATTGAAGAAATTTGAATTGAATAACAGTGAATAGGGTTAAATCAGAGGTTTTAGGAGGGTTTAACAATATTAAAATGGCCCTAGGATTAATTAAAATTACACCTAAATCATTAACAAAAAGAGGAAGAAAACTGGATACAGTCGTCGACAGTGCACTACACAGACCATAAGAGGTCACATGGTCTGTGGTACCCTTTCGTGAAGCAAGACTTGGAACAACAAATCCCTGGGTAGCTCTCTAGAACTACACACAGACCGGACTCACGAACCGTGAGGCTTCACATGGACCGTGAACTGGTCTGTGGAGCCTCCCTTGGCTTCGGGCCTCGGCACAAATCCTAGGAATTCACTGGAACCACACACGTATCGGCTCATGAGCTGTGAGGATTCACACGGACCGTGAGCTGGTCCGTGGATCCTTACTTCGCTCGGAATATTGGTCCATGGCTTGGGCTGCTCACTGGAACTCGCCATGGACCGGGCTAATGGGTCGTGAGCCTTCACACGGTTCGTGAACCCTCCCGTGGGTCAAAGCCAAAGCCAAAATCTTTCTTCCTTTTCCCAGAATGTTTTCCTTGTACAAACCGTCCCATTGAGAAGTCCATAACATCCGCATCAAAATTTCAAATTGAGTAAAACTAAGTGTGTTGAAAAGATAACTCAAAGAGCTTCGATTTGATAGGTCGTGGCCCATACAGTTCAACCCGTACCAAGATATATGGCCATTTAAATTCAGTATTTCTACAAGATGTCAAGCAAAACTTGGCCGACATGATTTCTTCCAAGACGATCATGCAAGAGAGACTCAGGAAATTCATAGGCTAACCAAGAGAACCTAAAATAAACCCTCAACCAGTAACGTGAGATTCGGAAATTTTTGGGATTTTACACCAATGTTTAAAATTATTTCCATCCAAATGCTCCAACTTTGACAAATCAGGAAAAGTTTTGTTTAAAGAAATAGTCATTTATCAATATTGTATGTAAGGAAGTCACTTTCAAATTATTAAAAAAATACTAAAATATTTATATTAGACTAGAATTAAATAACTTATCACAAACACAGTGTCGTGGCTGAAAGGTTTGAGGTTGCCCAAAAACCAATTGCCCAAAAACAAATGTTCTAGAAGAAGAAAGGAGGGAGTTATTTTTTTTTCTCTTTTTTTGGTGTATCTTTATGTTCACGAAACACACTCTTTATATAGTATTTCAAAAGGAGTTATAGTAAAGAAAAGAATAAATTTTGAGAAATGTATTGAAAATGTAAATGACAATAAAGGCCATTACATCACATTCTTCAAAACTCTTTCAATTATTTTGGAACGGAAATATTTTTTCCTTTGTAACGTATTTTAATTTTTCTTCCTTTTTCCTTTTCATTACCCTAATTAATGTATATAGAATTATTCACATAATATTAATCCAACAATAGGTACCATCTTAGAGAACTTCCGAGTGAACCCGTAGCCGCTACCCTTTGGGTGCTCAAAAGGTAAAAGCCCGCTGCTATGCAATGACTCAAAAGTAATATGTATGGTTTGTGAAATAACTCATGTAAAATCATTACTCAGTAAACCGATTTAATGATGATCATCAACATATGAAAATGCGAAGAATAGTATAGTTTACGAGAAAATATTCAAGTAAAAATGCATAAAGACTTCATACTTTCATCTACCAATCTATCTCAATCAAGAGGCATATAGAAGAACAATTTCATTCTTTATGTTAGCCTTACATACCTTGTATGAAGGTAATCAATGGAATTTGTGCGGGTTTCGGCTTTAATTCCTCAAATCCCTAACTTTTCCTCTTCTCTTCTTAGCCCTAGTTTTTGTTAGAACGTTCAGAAAGGCTTAGAGATGCGTTTAAAACCCCTTTTACGCTTAAAATGACCTATAGTGGTTGTGTTTTAAGTTTAAGGGGGATTGAGAAAGGTCTAGTATGTCCCTCAATAAAAGTTGAAAATTTTCCCTACGGAGAACCAAGTCTGTGTCGTGGACTTGGGCAGTTTATAGACATTTTCGTCGAAAATCTTTGACGAGTTTCTAATCCCGTAGAAAATATTGGGATCACCATTAAGTGCAAGTCCTCTATGCGAACATGTCGCACACTTTTCTGAAATTGCATTTTTGTCAGAAAAAAATTATCTTTCAATCTGGTTGCTCTAAAAATCAACCAAGACCATTTTCCCATATAATTTTTTGTATTGATCGCATTTTCGACCTCAAATTTGCGAAAAGAGTTTAGGAAGACGTGTTATGTGAGTGTCTCTCATCTAGGGATATTTTAGTAATTTTATCAGGTGTAACAAATATGTTCAATCAAGTTAACTCATTTAATCTCATCGAACTCACATCAAATCAACTTCATCTTAATTAATCAAATCTTTTCTTTAAATCAAGAAATATGCTTTCAAAACTCTTTCAAACTCAGTTTGTAAATAGTCATTTAGACTCAAATTACTTGTGTTCAAGCTTAACTTATTCTATTAGTTACGTTCACCAAATCATGTTCTAAAAATTCAATCCACGCATAAAATATAGTTTACAAAAATCAACTAGGGTTCATTTGAATGAATCATGAACAGGCATCTCAGATATTCAACTCAACAACATCATCAATAATTATGTAATTATAACCAATTAAGATAATTCATTAATAATTCAAGTATTCAATTCATAAAAACACTTTTAATTCAAATTTGGAATTCAACTCTACTCAATGAAAAAATAAGACATGTTAATGAACTCAATCCAACGTTTAGGTTAATCTTACATACTTGGAATGATGAATTACTAAGCGAAAGTAGGTTTAAAATTTTTTGAACCCTAGCTTCTTTTCTCTCCGATCATAGTTCTCAAAAGTTTTAAGCGTTAATGAGAGAAAAATAACATTTAGGACCTAATATGGGATTAATTTCAATCTAAAAACTATGTGGGTTAAGTATAGAAGGGGTGGAGATAAGACCAAACTGCCCCTCTTTAAAATTGAAAATAGACAAAAAAAAATTAGCATGCAATGGGGACAAAGATCATTTTTCCCAAAACATAAATCGCATGCAAGGAATGCGTTTGACGATTAATTGATAAAACACACTTGTGGAATGTGATTTATAGCCAAGTTTGTGTACTTGACGTGCAATCTTTTGGTTCTCAAACTTTTCTAAAAACTCCACACACAAAAATCTTACCCGGGTTTGCAACATGGACCGGGTTCACCATAATTCATTTTTTTCCATTTTGTCTTATTTTATGCTAATCTCAACTAGGATCATACAGGATGTTATATATAATATAAAAAATGCTAGTGTGTGTATATATAGACTAGTGGCCAGGACCGTGTGTTGCACGAGCCCAATATATGTTATTTTTGCGATCTAGATAAAATTTAGAGAATTAATAATTTCAATACATTTTTAATTTTTTTAAATTATTTGAATGTATAATATTTTCAAGTAGTTTTTAAATAATACGAAGGAAAAAATATTTATGATGGGTAATATGTAATTTCATAGTTGAGATAGATGAAAAAATATTTAAATATTAATTAACATAAATAACATAGTAAAATTAAGTAGACACTTTAATAGTCACCGCAAAATTAAGTAGACACGTTATTGTAATTTCATAGTTGAGGTAGCTGAAGAAACAATTAAATAATAATTAACTGAAATGACACGGCAAAATTACGCAGACACTTTAATAGCCCTTAAGTAGACACTTTTGCAAACACATTTAAAATAAAGTAGACACGTTAATAATCACCACAAAACTAAGCAAACACATTAATTTAATACTCAACTACCTGGTTGTAGTTGCCTGCTTCAAACTGCTGAAACAAGCAGCTAAAGCAGGCACGACGACCCTAAGCTGCTCAAATGAACGACTCAAATAAGTGGCTTATTATATATAGGAAACTAGATAGATAGAAATGAAAAAAAGACAAATAATAGAAGTAGAAAAAAAAAGGAAAAGAAAAAACTAACGAAGAAAAAATAATTTTAGAAAAGAGAAGGAGAAAACAATTTCAAAAAATAAATAAAGAGAAAAAAGAATAAAAGTTCAGAAAATGAAAAAGAAAAAAATGAGAAAAAAAGGAAAAAGAATGAAATAAGAAATAACACAAAAAATCAATAAAAAACAAAAGAGAAGAAAAAAATAAAAATAAAATGTTGAGAGACAATTGAGCATGAAAAATTATTTAAAAAATATTTAAGGTGTATATGGATAAAATTATACTTTGATTCAATTGAAAATGGAAGGAAAAGAAACTTACCTATATATATATATATATATATATATATAACATATTTAGAAAATATTTATTATTTAAAGTTATATAATTTTGATACATATATAATTTACTTTTAATATAAAATACAATTTTTTTACTAAAATAAGTTTAATATATTTTAAGACACTTGTAATACATCTTTATTGCACACAAAATTACTTTTATGCACAATGTAATTCATGACATACATAATTCATTTTTTAGGGTGATATTCAAAACTGTAACAACTACAGGGATGTCAAGTTGTTAAGCCACACTATGAACATCTGGGAGAGAGTGGTGGAGATGAGGGTGAGAAAAGTAGTGTCTACTTGAGAGAATTAGTTTGGATTCATGTCGGGGCGATCGACTATTGAAACAATTCATCTTGTTCGGAGTTTAGTGGAGAAATATAGGGAAGGAAAGAAGGACCTTCATATGGTGTTCATTGATCTAGAGAAGACATATCAAAAAGTCTTGAGGGGTGTCCTATGGAGGTGTCTAGAGGTGAAAGGTGTTCCAATGATGTATGTTAGGATTATAAAAGACATGTACGATGGAGCCAAAACTCAAGTAAGAACGGCGGGAGGAGACTCAGTGTATTTTTCTGTTGAGATGGGACTTCACCAAGGATTTGTGTTGAGCCCATTTTTGTTCGCTTTGGTGATGGATGAACTGACATAGTCCATTCAAGAGGAGGGTCCATGATTTATACTATTTGCAGATGACATAGTATTGATTGATGAGACTCGAGCTAAAGTTAATGATAGATTGAAGGTTTGAAGACACGCTTTGGAATTCAAATAGTTCAAACTGAGCAGGTCCAAAATAGAATATTTGGAGTGCAAATTCAGTGATGCGATGGATGAAGCAGAAATTGTTGTGAGGCTTGTCACTCAACCTATTCCCAGAAGAGAAAAATGTCATGCCCCGGGAGGGTACCTTTGGCGTGATCGACAATCAGAAACTATTGCTAGCCCCTAAGTGAACCACTGGACCTTATTGCATTCGTTCAATCACAATCTAATAGTGGAAGACATTAATAACAAAGAATACTTAATGAAATAAAATGATAATATTAAAATCCAGGCCAAGGCCAAACAATCTATCCATCAACTAAGTAAGACGAGTATGGAAGAAATCTACTAAAAAATAACATTCAATCACACTTGACCATCTAGTCTACGAAGCCTCTAAACATCTGACTAAGTGATGCCAATGACAAGTCCATGGCTACCTCAAAAATAAAATAGAAAGTCTAACTCAAAGCTAAAGATAAAACATGTCATCCTCTGAAAGTAGGGGAGGACTCACCAAATCAACTGAACGTAACTAGGTCCTCAACGAAGTGTCTGTTGATGAGCAATGCAACCCAAATGGGCGTCAGTACGTGAAATGTACTGGTATGTAAAATGGCAAAATAAAATATGTAAAGGCAGAAAAACATCAATTCAAATTGCTCAACTCAAGAAGTAAGGAACTCAGTTATCAAGTCAAAAGTCTAAATTAAGAAATACAGTGTAGACAATGACCACTCATATATCATCTCATCCCATCTACTCAGAGTACTATCAACACTTATTTGGGAGTTTCTCTAACCGATAACCATCATCTATGAGCCGGTGATGATGCAATGAAGAGATGTCATTGCCACATCCACCAAATACCTTGCCAGGGTAAAGGACATCCCATCAGTGGATCCACAATAATAACATCAAGTCCTCTTTTTGGGACAATAAGGAAGCATCCAATATTATGGTTCAATCCTCTCCTACGCTGGCAATGTAGTTATTGAATTCAAGTTGGAATTACTCTTACTCAAGTGTGTGCTCAATACTCCTCCCAAGACTCATTGTGCTCATAAGACCTCAACTCTATGGTTAACTCATTCATCTAGTCTCATTAGACATTCGTCAACATAGTTCATCGCATCAATCATCAACTCTTTGGTTACATTCTATTAAGGTTTAGTTTTTGACTTATAAAGGCTCCATCATGCATCATTTAGGCTCATAGCATTCAAGAAAACAAAAATGAAGTTGAGAACATTCAGGAATTATATAGACTTTTCAGGCTTATACTCATGTATACCCATTTTAGTGCAATATTTAAAAATAACAAGAATTCAGGCTAGGGTTCATGTAGAAAAGTAAAATCATTAATTTCTAGTATTTAATTTATAAAAACTATAATTCACGCAAAATTATACAGATATATGTTAGAATTTAAGAAAATTCTTTACGAAATGTCCATGGAAGACTCAATTCAACAACAGTTCCCATCGATTCAGGTTATGGGGTACATAGAAGAACAAAATCCATGTTTTAGTTAGCCTTACATACCTGGATGTTTGAATCTTAGAGTAGGCTAGCAGAATATCCAAGTTCTGTCTTCAAACCCTATCCCTTCTACTCTCTTGAATCTTTGCTCTACGTTTGGAGGATGCGTTTTAGCGTGAAAGAGGTGATCTGATAGGTTTTATGACTTGTTTGGGTATAAAAAAGTCAAGTCTAGGATTTAAAAGGGTGGGAAAAGACCAAAATAACCTTTTAGAAAAAGCTGAAAAAAGTCATCCACGAGACCCTTTACGGCCTGTGGAACGTTCCATGACTCGTGGGTCACTTCCATGAACTTTAAGGCACGTTTTTGAAGCTACTAAAACTTTTCACGAGACCTATTCATGACCCGTAAATGGATTCGTAAAGTCTGGAGCAAAAATTTAACTTTCAAGACCTTTCCTTGAAACCCCACTTTATGGGTCATATTTCAATCCATGACCCGTATGTGGTTTTGTGAATCTACTCTGCTCTGGTAGTGTTTAGTAAAAAGACCATAACTTTTGACTCCAAACTCCAAATAAGGTGAAACAAGTTGCGTTGGAAAGATAATTCAAAGAAATGTTATTTGTTAGGTCATGGGATATCTAATGCTTTGTGTACTAAGTGTTGCGATTGTTTAAAATTGACCCTCTCATAATCAATCACTAGAAACTCAATTTATTGGAAAGTTTTGAACTCGTCTAAGTGTTAGAAATCTCTTATGACCCTAATACACTTCTCATATGTAAGAATGAGTCTCGAAACATAGGTACATGTGAGAATAGAGTTATGGGTGTCACAATATCTCCCCCTTGGGATCATTCACCCTTGAATGATAAGCAACTCAAGGCTTATTAAGCAAGAACATTATCAAGAACTCACATATTAGGATACTCGAATACTCATATTCCAAAATCAACTTCAACTTAGGATTTAGAATTGAAAGACCATTTCTAACATCATCATGAGGCACGAATACAATTAAAGACATCATACTCATATACTTATAGACTCGAAAAGTGCATCAAGTGAGAGATAAGAACTCAACAATGGAAAGATAACTCAGACAATAGAAATGAATTATTACCATCAATTTCATCATTAGGAGGCACGAATAGGTAAGGGTATCTAGCCTTCATATCCTCTTCCACTTCCCATGTAGCCTCTTCAACAGATTGACTTCTCCACAACAGTTTTACTGATGTAACCTTTTTAGTTCTCAATTTGTGAACTTGGCGATCCAAGATTTAGACTGGGATCTCTTCATAACTCAAAATATCCTTCACTCCAATGCTTTAAACAAGTACAACCAAGGACAGATCTCCTAAACACTTCTTAAGCATAGAAATGTGAAAGACCGGATGGATGGCTGCTAGCTCTTGTGGTAACACTAACTCATAAGCTATATTTTCCACTCTCTTTATAATTTGGTAAGGACCAATGTATCGAGGAATCAACTTCCCCTTTTTCCCAAATCTCATTACACCCTTAATGGGTGACACCTTCAACTATACCCAATCGTTTACTTCAAACTCTAGGTTTTTTCTCCTAAAATCAGTGTAGGACTTCTGGCGACTCTGTGCAGTTCTCAATCTCTCTTGGATGATCTTTACTTTCTCCATAGCTTGATGTACCAAGTCTGGTCTAAGAAACCCTGCTTCACCTACCTCGAACCAATCAGTAATCTCCAACTCCTCCCATAGAGGGCCTCATAAGGAGCCATTTGAATGCTCGAATGAAAGTTGTTGTTGTAGGCAAAATCAATCAAAGGCAAATGATCATCCCAATTACCCTTGAAGTCGATGACATAGGCACTCAACATATCCTCTAGGGTCTGTATTGTATGCTCTGCCTTACCATCAGTCCGAGGGTAAAAAATAGTGCTAAGATTCACCTTCGAGCCTAAGCCTTACTGGAAAGATTTCTAAAACTGTGAAGTAAATTAGGCTTCTCTATCTGAGATGATAGACAAAAGAACTCCATGTAGTCTAATACTCTCTCTTATATATAGTCGGGCGTAATCCTCAGTTGTGTCAGTTGTCTTTACTACTAAAAAGTGCATAGATTTAGTCATCCTGTCAACTATCACCCAAATCGAATCATGTTTCCTACGAGACCTCAGTAAGCTTGTAACAAGGTCCATATTAATCATCTCCTATTTCCATTCTAGAAGCTCAAAGTTCTGAGCTACTCTACATGGTCTTTGATTATCAACTTTAACTTATTGGCAATTTGGGTACATAGAAACAAACTCAGCAATACCCCTCTTCATTCCACTCCACTAATAGACCTCCCTAAAGTTGTGGTACATCTTAGTTGATCCCAAATGAATGGAATACCTAGAATTATGGGTCTCTTCCGTTATCCTCTCTTGAACACTATCAACATCTGGAACACACATTCTGCCTTGATACCTCAATACTCTATCTCCCCCTTTGGTGAAAACCATCACCTTCTATTTATGCATATTTGTCTTCAATTGTAGCAAGATGGGGTCTCGGTCTTTCTTTTCCTTAACCTCTATTACAATAGACGATGTAGACCTGTTATGCACAAACATCCCACCTTCACTAGATTCATCCAATTGAACTCCCAATCGTGCTAGCCGGTGCACCTCTTTGGAAAACTCCTTCTTCTCTCCTTCCACATGAGTAGTGCTTCCCATAGACAACCTGCTAAGACCATCATCAACCACATTAGCTCTACCTAGATTGTAGAGGATGCTTATGTCGTAGTCCTTGAGCAATTAAAGCCATCTCCTCTGCCTCAAGTTAAGCTCTTTTAGGGTAAATACATATTGCAGGCTCTTGTGGTCTGTGAATACATCAACATGTGCTCCATATAAATAGTGGCGCTAAATCTTGAGTGCAAACACTACCATAGACAATTCTAAGTCATGAGTTGGATAGTTCCTCTCATGGTTCTTAAGTTGTCTGGAAGCATAAGCTCTGACTTTACCTCTTTGCATTAAAACACATCCCAATCCCACTCTAGAAGCATCATAATAGATCACAAAATTGTCAGTCCCCTTAGGTAGAGTCAACACTGGTTTAGTCGTTAATCTAGTTTTCAACTCCTGAAAACTCTTCTCACATTCATCAAACTACTGAAACTTGACCTTCTTCTGAGTCAGTCTAGTCAATGGTGCGGATATGGAATAAAATCCCTCCATAAATCTACAGTAGTAGCCTACTAAACCTAAAAAGCTCCTTATGTATGTAGGAGAGGTTGGTCTAGGTCAATTCTTCACTGCCTTGATCTTTTGAGTATCTACTCGTATGCCGCCGCCCGAAACCACATGCCCAGAAATGCCATAGATTTAATCCAGAACTCACACTTCAAAAACATTGCATATAACTCATTATCCTTGAGTGTCTACAAAGAGATCCTAAGGTGGTTAGCATGATCCTCCTCATCTCTAGAATTCACCAAGATATCATCAATAAATACAATCACGAATACGTCAAGGTACTATCTGAAAACTCTGTTCATTAAGTCCATGAAAGTTGTAGGTGCATTTGTCAACCCAAAGGACATTACCATGAACTCGAAGTAAATGCATCGGGTTCGGATAGCCATCTTTGAGATGTGACATTCTCTCACTTTCACTTGGTGATAGCCTGATCAGAGGTCTATCTTGGAGAAAATAATGGCACCCTGAAGTTGGTCAAACAAGTCATCAATTCTTGGAAGGGGATATTTTTTGTTAATGGTTACCTTATTCAGTTGGTGATAATTTATACACATTTTGAGGGTACCATCCTTATTTCTAACAAATATGATGGGAGAGCCCCACAGAGAGATACTTAGCCTAATGAAACCCTTATCCAAAAGATCTTTCAACTGCTCTTTTAGTTTTGTCAACTCGGTGGGAGCCATTTTATATGGAAGAATAGGATAGGTTGAGTATCAAAGAAAATATCAATCCCAAATTCGATCTCCCTATCAGGAGGGACTCCAGACAAATCATCAGGAATGATATCAGAAAACTCATTAACAAAAAAAAATGACTCAAAAGGTGAAGACTCTACATCACCAGCCTTAACTCACACGAGGTGATAGATACACCCTTTAGAAATTAATTTTTTGGCCTTAAGGTAAGAAATAAAAGTATTCTTAGGCACTGCAAAACTACCCTTCCACTCTATAACAGGCTCATTCAAAAATTGGAACTTGACCGTCCGGGTTCTACAGTTGATAGAGGCATAACAGGCGTAAAGCTAATCCATGCCAAAGATCACATCAAAGTCAACCATCTCTAACTCAATCAGATCGACAAGAGTATTTCTATGATGAATGAACACTAACAATCTCTATAAACCCTTTTAGCTATGATAGACTCACCAGTAGGAGTATAAATACTGAAGAGCTCAAGAAGACATTCAGGAAGGATATCAAACTTACTAACCACATATGGAGTCACAAATGATAAAATGGCATCTGGGTCAAGCAAGGCATATACATCATAGGAAAAGACTCGAAGAATACCCATAACAACATTTGGTGCAATTTCCTAATCCTATTGATTACCCATCGCATACAGATGATTTGTACCTATCCGTATTAGTAGTGGTACCTCTCTGATTATAACTGGCCTATGGTGCTTCCGATGGTTGAGCTCTATTACTTCCCTCACCCCGCCTTCTCATTGGGAACTCATTTTGGAAATGACCAGTCTGTACACACTTGAAGCAAGCATTTGTGCTCTCTCGACACTCACCTAGGTGGAGTCTTCCACACTTGCCACGTGTTGGTTTCCCCCTCGAACCATGATCCACACTAACTTGGAATTGAGAACCCTGAGCTTTAGAACTCTAATAGCCCAGTGACTTCTAATAAAACCTGTTACTCAGAGCTGGTGCACTTGCTGAGGATAGTGCATAGTTTGAAGATCTTTTCTGAAAATAGGACTTATCCCCCTTACCTTGCTTTTACTGGCTAAGCTCATGCCCTGCTGATTAAGTCTTCTTGATCAAGTGCTCCTCCCTATTTCTCTTCTTATCCTCCTCAAGTTGTTGCGCATAGACTATAACTCTAGAGATTTCCATGCCCAGAATTAGCAATGTCGCTTTGCACTTCTTTTTCACATGCTTGCCTTTTCACATGCTTGCCCAAGCTGAATATGAACTTTCTCATTCTAGATCTCATGTCAGGGACCATTTCTGGAGCATACTTGGATAGCTGTATGAACTTAAGGCTATATTCTTTGATAGTCATCCTCTCCTGCTTCAAGTTGACAAAATCCTCAACCTTCACTTCCCTCAACTGTCGTGGAAAGAAGTGGTCAAGAAAGGCACTCTCAATATCATCCTAAATGGCAGGCTCAGTATGCTCACCCTGGCTCTTTTCTCATTAATAGTACCAAATATTTGCCATATCCTTAAGTTGATAGGAAGCAAGTTCAACTCCCTCAACCTCAGTAGCATGCATAGCTTTCAACACCTTCCACATCTCATCAATGAAGTTCTGGGGATCTTCCTCGACCTTAGAGCCTACGAAGACTAGTAGGTTCATCCTAAAAAAATCTCTAAGTCTTGTTGCAACAGTTGTCTCTTAGGAGCTAGAGCATGAGGCCTGTGATCTCTGGTTCCCACTCTAAGCGGCTACTAGTTGGGTGAGCATAGTGATAGCTCCTCTGAAATCAACTTTTGTACTAGGAGCAGGTGGAGCAGTAGGTGCATGTGGAACACCGGTGACTCTAGTTCATCAACCTCAACCCCTCGTCTCCATTGGAGTAGGCACCTCTGGTGGGGGATTCATAGCATTAGAGGCTTAATTATCTCTTTGGGTGGCAGTACACTTAAGAGACATGATCTGCAAATGTGTAATGCACGAATCAGATAGATACTTTAATAGAGTTAAACTCTATCGCACGAACTCATAATACAAGAGAAGTGTAACAATTCCTAACGTCTTATAGCCTGCTGCTTATAATGTGTGGTGCACAACACACCCATAAACAAGACTCTACATGACATGACTTTATAGACTCCCTAGGACACTTGAACTCTGTTCTCTAATACCAAGTTAGTCATGCCCCAGGAGGGTACCCTTGGTGTGGCCGGAACTCAGAGACTATTGCTAGCCCCCAAGAGAACCACTTGAACTCATCACATTCATTCAATCACAATCTAATAGCAAAAACATCAATAACAAAGAATACTCAATAAAATAAAATGATAATATGAAAATCTAGGTCAAAGGCTAAACAATCTATCCATCAACTAAGTAAGACTAGTATGGAAGAAAACTAGTCAAAAATAGCATCCAATAATACTCGATCGTCTAGTCTATGAAGTCTCTAAACATCTGACTAAGTGGTGTCAATGGCAGGCCCATGGCCACCTAAAAAATATAGGGTAAAGGACATCCTATCATGGGATCTATAATAATAACATCAAGTCCTCTTTTCGGGACAATAAGGAAACATCCAATTTTACGGTTCAATCCTCTCCTACGCTGGCAACGTAGTTATTGACTTTGAGTTGGACTTACTGTTACTTAATTTGGTGCTCAATACTCCTCCCAAGACTCATTATTCTCATAAGACTCTAACTCTATGGTTAACTCATTCATCTAGTCTCATTGGACATTCTTCACTCAGTTCATCACATCAATCATCAACTTTTTGATTACATTCTTTTAAGGTTTAGTTTTTGACTCATAAAGGCTCAATCATGTATCATTTAGGCTCATAGCATTCAAGAAAAGGAAAACAAAGTTGAGAATATTCAGGATTATATAGATTTTTCAGGCTCAATTTATACTCATGTACACTCATTTAAATGCAATATTTAAAAATAACAAGAATCCAGTCTAGGGTTCATGTAGAAAAGTAAAATCATTAATTTCTAGTATTTGATTCATAAAAATTGTAATTCACAAAAAATTATATAGATATACGTTAAAATTTAAGAAAACTCTTCATGAAACGTCCATGAAAGACTCAATTCATCAACAATTCCCATTGATTTAGGTTATGGTGTACATGGAAGAACAAAATCTATGTTTTAGTTAGCCTTACATACCTAGAAGTTTGAATCTTGGAGTAGCTTAGAAGAATCTTCAAATTATCTCTTCAAACCCTAGCCTTTTTCTCTCTTGAATCTTTGCTCTACGTTTAAAGGATGAGTTTTAGCGTGAAAGAGGTGATTTGATAGGTATTAGGACTTGTTTAGGTATAAAAAGGTTGAGTGTAGGATTTAAAAGAGTAAAATAAGAACAAAATAACCCATTAGAAAAAGCTGAAAAAAATGATCCATGAGACCCTTTACGACGCGTGGAACATTCCACGACTCGTGGGTCACTTTCGTGAAATTTTAGGCACATTTTTAATCTACTTAAACTTTTCATGAGACCTATTCATGGCCTATAAAAGGCTTCACGACCCATAGATGGATTCGTGAAGTCTGGAGCTAAAATTTGAGTTTCTGGACCTTTCCACGAAATCCCACTTTACAGGTTGTATTTCAGTCCATTACCAGTATGTGGTTTCGTGGATCTACTTTGCTCTGGCAGTGTTTAGTAAAATGGTTATAACATTTGACTCCAAACTCCAAATTAGGAGAAACTAGTTGCATTGAAAAGTTAATTCAAAGAGATTTCATTGGATAGGTCATGGGACACCTAATGTTTTGTGTTCTAAGAGTTATAATCGTTTAAAGTCGATCCTTGGAAATCTATCATGAGAAACTCAATTTATTAGAAAGTTTTGAACTTGTCTAAGTGTTAAATGTCTTTTATGACTCTAATGCACTTCTCATATGTAAAAGTGAGTCTCGAAATATAGGTACATATGATGATAAAGTTATGGGTATCACAAAAACTTTAAATATCTTGGGTCCATCATCCATAGTATTGGCAATATCGACGACTATGTCACACACCATATTGGGATAACATGGACGAAATAGAGGTTTGCCTCTGGAGTATTTTGTGATAAGAAGATACCACTTAAACTCAAAGGTAAGTTTTACAAGATATGGTGGTTAGACCATCATTGCAATATGGGGGTAGAGTGTTGGCTAATAAAAAACTCACATGTTCAGAAGATGCAGGTCGCAGAGATGAGGATGTTGAGATGGATGTGTGGGCATACCATGAGTGATCAGATTAGGAATGAGACCATTCAGGAGAAGCTCGAGGTGGCCCTTGTGGCTGACAAGATGAGGGAAGTGAGGTTGCGATAGTTTGGACACGTGCAAAGAAGGATTATTGATACTCCTGTTAGGAGGTCCAAGAGGTTGGATTTAGGAGTTTCACAAAGGAGTAGAGGTAGATCGAAGAATATTTGGGGGGAGGTGATCAGACAAGATATGGTGAAACTTGATCTCACCATGGACATGACCTTAGATAAGAAGGACTGGAGGTCGCGGATTAGAGTAGCAAACTAATAGGTTAATAGGGTTAGGTTGATGTTTGGTCGTAGGCTATAGTAGGGTAGTAGGATTTGTCTCTTCTTTTATCCAGAGTTGTCATTATCAGTCTAATATAGGTTAATTATCTCGTATTTACATACTATCATGTGCTTTTCGATATTAGTCACTCTTTCTATTCCCTTTCGCTTCCTTTCCTGTTTTTCATATCTAGTTTATTCTGCTTATGGGTTTTTCTTAAGAGGGTTCCAAGGAAACAACTTCTCTACCTCTATGAAATAGTGGTAACGTCTGCGTACATTCTGCCCTCCCTAGACCCCACTTGTGTGATTCCACTGGGTATGTTGTTGCATAATTCATTTTTAATATATAGTGCAATCTTTTTAATCAAAATAAGTATAATACATTTTAACATATTTATAATTTAATTTTAATACATAATACAATTGTTATAGATGCTAAATATTTTTCAAGTATGAAGTATTTAGATAATAAATAAAACATATATTTAAAAATAATAAATATTTTATAAAAAAGTTCAAAAAGTAATTATTCTTATATTTTTTGTAATTCTTCTTTTTATATGAGACAAAAAAATTAAGACCACCACATTTAAAAAGGAGTGCCCTGTGCAATTCCCATTTTTTCGAGATCCAATTCCCTGGCCCATACCCGCCTAATCCATTTTCCCTCACTTTATCATTCCAAACACACCCTAAATAAACCAAGAACCCTAACCAGCGCTCTGAGCACTGTCAATCACTCTTTTATGTGAATTTGAGGCAACTATTCTTCGTTGTTAGCTTGGAAAAGAGGAGTAGCTCGAAGACCACCTGATTTGTGCACAATTCACCGGATCTTTGTCAAATCAGTATAGGAGCAGGTAACCACTCCCTTCATCAACTAGTTTTCATTTTCTATATATCTTCTTTTCATTTCGCTGAGACTTGCATTTTCAGGGTTTACCAATTCAAATTTGAATTCGAAGCTATACTGATAGACACTCAGTTGTTCAATACATAGACAAAGATGGAGATATACACACACTGATCGACACTCGGTTGGCTTCCCCAGAGAAGGTCAGTAATTGCACTCCTCTTTCATTGTATTTCTGTTTGTTTTTTCCCGAAGAAAGGTCAGTAATTGTAGTCGGTAAATGCTCTTGTTTCTTGTTTAAAATTTTGTTACTTGTTCATATTTTGTTCATATATTTGAATCTGTGGATTCATGATTTTAATGTCTTAGGTGCTCCTTTAGCTTATAAAATGTGTGTGCACATTTTTAGTACTTCTTAAGACAATCATATTTAAATACAATATCAAAAAAAAATCAATAAGAAAAACTAGAATGAAAACTATCATTAGGAAGAATCTTTGAATCTTCAAACTACATTCAAGAGTTAATTAGAAACAGAGAATATTATTTAAGTAATTAATTATATTTCTAGTAAAGATATTAAACATTTTAGATAAAAGATATTAAGGATTTGTACTCATGTTAGTTAATGAGTATGATCATAATTGAGTGTTGTTGTAAAAGAAATGACAAGTCAAATCCTTAAAAGTACTAAAAGAAAGGACGAGTCAAATCCTTAAAAGTACTAAGGATTAATGTGCACTTACTCTTGTCAATTTTTTCTTACTTTGAACAGTCAATTGTTATTTATCGTACTCATATGTAAAAGTGAGTACTATCTCTACATCCGTAAGGCGTGTCAAATGATAAGATCTAATTCAAATTTATTTATGTTACTTAAAAGACAAACAAATCTGTAAATGTATGCTCGAAATTAAATATCTTAAAGGGTTGTATAATAAATTTGATTAAAAAATTGCACTCTTCACAATATCATTAGGAAGTATCTTTGAATCTTCAAATAATATTCACGGATTTTGTAGAAACAAGGAATATTGTTTAAGTAATTAATTATATTTCTAGTAAAGATATTATAAATATGTATTTTTTTGTTTTGATATGGTAAAACATACTAAGAATTTGTACTTATATTAATATACGTGTATGATCACAATTTTGTGTTATTGTAAAAGAAATGATGAGAGATCATTCAAATCGTTAAAAGTATTGAGAATTAATGTGCACTACGCTTGTCAATTTCTTTTACTTTCAATTTTCATTGTTATTCATCGTACTGATTAGAAAAGTTGAGTACAATCACTACGTGTGTAGGTTGTGTTAAATGGCGAGATTTAATTCAAATTTATTTACATTTCTTAAAAGACAAAAAATTCTTTTAATGTAAGTGCTTGAAACAAAATGGATAAAGTAATTGAATCAAGATTTAAAAGGATTTTCTGATAAATCTGATTAAAGAATTCGATTCTTCACACTATATCATTAGCGAGTATCTTTGAATCTTAAAACTATATTTACGAGTTATTTAGGAGTATTGTTTAGGTAATAAATTATATTTCTAGTAAAGATATTAATTTTTTTTGTTTTGATAAGTTAAGACAAATTAAGGATTTGTACTCATATTAATATACGAGTATGATCTCAATTGAGTATTATTGTAAAAGAAAACACTAGAGGTATTTTAAAGTCTTAAAAATAGTAAGGAATAATTTGCTTACTCTTGGCAATTTTTTGTTTTTTAAAACTTTTAATGCTAATGTGATTGTACTGATATATGTGAGTACAAGCACAATAACTACGGTCTTAGGTTATGTTAGATGGCGAGTGTTAATTCGAGTTTATTTATGTTAGTTAAAAGTCAAACAAACCTTGTAATGACCCGTTAAGTCATTTTGAGATATAGAGTTGCGTATGTTATAAAAAGATTTATCTCGTGAATTTTAAAGATATTTTTTTTAATTATTCGATAATTTTCGTTATTTAGTTGATGAATAATTTTAGATAATTAAATTAGTAGGTGGTCTAAAGTGATAATTTAGTTGATATCTTATAATATTTATCCCATATTTATTAAAAATAGGTTAATAGGATTTATCAATTTTAGTTAAATAATAATTATAATAATAATACATTAGTTAAAAAAAAGCTAAAAGAAAAAGAAAAAGAAAGCAAAAATATAAACAAAATATAAAAGAGGAGTTGAAGGGTTGACGCCCCCACAACCAAAAGAAAAATAAAAAGAAGGCAAGAACGAACGAAAAAATGTAGTAGAGGAAAAGAAAAGGAGGAAGAAAAAGAAAGGGAAAACGGAAGAGAAACATTGTGATGGATCTTTGGTATAACTAATGCGTAGCTAGTGAAATGTATCTCAAGAATTTTAAATAAGGATTGGAGATTTATAATAAGTTCCAAGGGAGTGGATCAATATTGAAATGATAAGCTTATAGATAAATAAAGTCCCAACTAGTAATTTGTGGGAACAAAATGGAGGCTTTTAATAGGAGGGTGTGTATGAAAAATTGGGTAAGTCCTTTGGATTCTGTTGGTATAACTAGATTTAAAGTATCACGTGGATAATAAGGTTGGCTTCAAGATGATGGCAATAGCTACTGATCATAATGATAACAAGAATTCGTGATGAATTATGATCAGATGAAATAATGTGGTAAGGATTTTTTATTAAATGAATTTGGTAGGCTAATAATATCTTTTGGATCTTTAAAGTTATGAATTACTACTATTTGATGAGTAACATGATCGTATGAAAAGATGTAGAATGTGTTAAATTACTGCTCGAATAGAATAAAAAATAGCTACAATAAAGAAAACATGATTAAAATTAGTGAGATGTTGGTTAACCTTTAGAAAGATAGAAGAACAAAGACATTCACTCTGATGGTAAAAGTCAAAGATGTATCTTCCGAAAGAGTGGAGAATTAAACTTAGAGACACGTGATTTCATCTATTCGGCGTTGATTATAGTGATAATGTTATGTATCATTGATCTGGGTTAGAAAATTATCGGATAATATTTGAAAAGTAAATATTTATATATATATATATATATATATACGAATTGAATATGGTGATAAACTTCTTTTGTTATTTTGAGTATGGTAATTAGTACATTGAAGTTTTTATAAAGGATATGGTAAGATCGATAAAAAGACGATCAATAATAAGTTAAGATACATAATATCATAAAGATTTTCATGGTATGAGTT
>JBCEWC010005433.1:0-24992 GCA_038996855.1 Solanum aculeatissimum
ATTGATTTAGGGGTTTAGGAGACCTTAGGATACCAAAAAGGGGCTTAGGGAAAAGTTAAATCACGAAATTACCCTTAGTGAAACGGAACTTTTCAAGACTAAGCAGAGTCACACGGACTGCTACAGTGCCCATCATACTATTAACTGGTCGTGTAACGGCCCATTTAAATTGCCTTATCCAAATTTAAACCAACCACAGCTTGGCCAAGCTTCTGCCCAACTTGACGGACCATCAAACGGTCTGTTTGAGGTCTCACGGACCATGGGGTGGTCCGTGGACCTTAAATTAGTTTGTGGGGTGGGTCCTGCCCACCACATGCTCTCTGGACCATCTCACGGAACTCCACACAGACTGTGAACATTTTCACGGTCCGTCTCCCATGCCTTGGGCCATTTTCAGGGCCCCTTTCCAGTGTCTTCCGAATTCCTGGCAGTCTCACTCTTTGGGCCATACCTTTCCATACAAACTTGGAAATGCGTAACACCAGTTGTGTTGCAAAGATAATTAAAAGAGCTTCAATATGATATGTAGTAGCCCACACGGTTCAACCCACATCAAAAGTTATGGTTCTGTGAAGCTCACTGTCCAAACGGCCTCTCTAGGCCCCAAAATGATCCATTTTGCGTTCGGCCACTTAAACTCAACCCGTGGCTACCAAATTTCAACCATGACCAGTATAACATCATAAAAGACCAACCATAAGGAGTTTCAAAAAAATTTGGGTTGTTACAGGATTTCTATGGGTTGTGGAATGGTCTACAAACCATTCTGTTAATTATGGTCCTCCTTCCAGAAACTCTAAATTTCCTTCATGTTTGGTACCCTCAATTACAACCCTTCCTATGTGTCGTGATCTATTCTACGATCCATCGACATCTTTGCAGATCACTCAACACTTAGAAACTTTTTCCCTTTCTTGAAGTTCATTTCCACTGGCCTTATCAATGGATTATGGTATAAACCATAGGCCATGAACAAGGTCTCATAGACTAGACCTGGTCATTTCTAGATCAACTATTTCTGTACTTCTAGGCTTCAAACATGAGGGTCATTACCATATCTCCTCCTTGGGAATATTTGTCCCTAAATATACTTAAAGGAAGGCTCTAAAGAGTTAAACATCAACTAACAACCCATTATGCATGCAAAAATGCAACTTAAACATCATTTCATGAAATTTTCAAAATCCATACTTAACATATATCTCAAAATAGTCCATAAACATAAAAATGAATGTATGCATCATGCAAAAACTACAATGGAAGGGATTTGAGGTTTTAGGCAAGAATAACTTAATACCTTAGGCTTGAGTAGAGTAGAATAGATATGAGTAACACTTCATCATGTCCGCTTCTGCTTCCCATGTAGCACCCTCAACTTGATGATTTCTCTAAAGCTCTTTAATGGATGCAACTTCCTTGTTCCTAAGCTTTTTCACTTGTCGGTCTAAAATCTCAACTAGGACCTCTTAATAACTCAAGTCATCTTCAATGTTCACATATTACAAAGGAACTATGAATCTTGGTTCACCTATGAACTTCCTCAACATCGATACATGAAAAATTGGATGGATAAACTGCATTTTATTAGGTAGGAACAACTCATATACCACCTTTCCCATTTTTCTCACCACTTTGTAAGGCCCTACATACCTAGGGCTTAACTTCCCCTTTTTACCAAAATGGATCACACCTTTCATAGAAGAGACTTTCAAATAGACCCAATCACCAATTTGGAACTCAAGATCCCTCCTCCTAATATTAGAGTAGGACTTTTGTCGGCTTTGAGCTACTTACAACTTTACCATTATAATTTTAATTTTCTCCATAGCATTCATGACTAAGTCTAGTCCTAGAAATTCCACTTCACCAACTTTGACCCACCCAATAGGGGATCTACACCGTCTACCATATAATACCTCAAATGGTGTCATCTCAATACTTGCATGGAAGCTATTATTGTAGGCAAACTCGATAAGAGGCAAATGCTCATCTCAACTTCCCTTGAACACTAACACACAAGCTCTCAACATGTCTTCTAATGTTCAAATAGTCCTCTCAGCTTTCCCATCAGTCTGGCGATGAAAAGTGGTACTTAATTTAACCTTAGTACCAAGTCCCCTTTGGAAAGATTTCCAAACATGAGAGGCGAATTGGACACCAATATCCGATATAATGGAAAATGGAATCCCATGCAACCTCACTAATTCTTCGATATACAAGTGAGCATAGTCCTCGGCACTGAATGTCATTTTAACCAGTAAGAACTGAGTTGACTTCATCATACAATCCACTATTACCCATATGGAGTCAAAGTGCTTCTTTGTCTTAGGAAATCCCACTACAAATTGACTTCTTCCCACTTCCAAGTAGGAATATCAATGTTTTGGGCTAGGTTACCCGACCTTTAATGTTCAACCTTGACTTATTGGAAATTGGCACACTCAGATTAAAATTGGGAAATGTCCCTGTTCATTCCATTCCACCTATAGATTTTCCTCAAGTCTCTATAAATCTTTGTAGTGCCAAGTGAATAGAGTAAGAAGAGTTACGAGCTTCTTGCAATATCAACTTCTTCAACTCACTATCATTTGGCACACACAACCTCCCTTGATATTGGAGTACACTATCTCCCCCTTGTGAGAAAACTTTTATCTTTTATTATTTATCTAAGGCTTTCAATTCCACTAAGGCGGGGTCAAGGTCTTGCTTAGACTTAACCTTCCCAAGCAAAGAAGACTCGGACCCATTAAGCACCATAACACCACCACCTCTAGACTAATTCAAATTTACTCTAAATCTAGCCAACCTATGAACTTCTTTGGCCATCTTCCTTTTTCCGTCATCTCCTATGTGAGACACACCACCCATGGATACTCTAGTAAGGGAGTCGGCTACCACATTGACCTTTCCTGGTTGATACTTCACACTCATGTCATAATATTTGAGAAGCTTTGACCACCTTCATTCCCTCAAGTTAAGATCATTTTGGGTTAACACATGTTGAAGGCTCTTATGATCGGTGAAGACATCTACATGAACCCCATACAAGTAATGACTCCAAATTTTCAAGGCAAATACTATAGCCGCAAGCTTAAGATTATGAGTCAGGTAGTTCTTCTCATGTACTTTCAGTTACCTTGAGACATAGGCAATAACCTTACCATATTAAATCAACACGTATCCTAACCCAATCCTTGATGCATCATAATAAACAATGAACCCATCATTTCTCTCCATCAAGGTCAATATTGGAGCCAAAGTTAGTCGATCTTTCAAAGTTTGGAAACTCTTCTCACACTCATCTGTCCACACAAACTTAGCCTTCTATTCAAGGTATTCAAAGTTTATTACATATGGTTTTGGGTCATGATGCATCTCTTACATCTATACAAGACCAAAGGATTCCAATCGGGTAAGTTCAATGTGAATTTGAATAAGGGTTAACTTTAAATGAACATATCATTTAACACATAATGAATTATATGACCCACTACCTATCAAATTATAGGGAAGAGCAAGCCAACAGTTCTATTCAGATGACCTTTTTTAAGAGAGGATCTGAGTCTGGGTCAGAAAAAAAGTCAAATACCGCATCTACACCAGCACTTCGAGCACCACCCTCACCTCCAGATGCTAGATCTAATTGGTGGAATGTTGAGAGGATGTGAGATATTTTTAGAGGACTTTAAGATGAACGAGCATGACCGACCAGCTCATTTTATTTTTTAGGAGGCCAGAGTCATCACTGAAGGGTTGGAGAGTGTCCCAGGTCTCCAGGACACCATCACTAGAGACAGGCTCCAGTGACTGGCAGAGCCATCAACGAAATACTACGTAATCATTATTTGTGAGTTCTTTGTTTCCTATGCTGTCACAGTCCTCATCTCTCTTCCCAAGGGAAAGAAACCCCTCGCCTAGCCTCGGCTGACAAACATTATAGTGAGGGGTCTTCATGTGGATATCTTGGAGACCACTATCTGTCGTATGCTTTTTGGCCCAAGGTCCCAACCCCTAGATCTATAGTAGAGTTTGATTGAAGAGTGAGGCAAACTCAGGAGACAGCCACTATGAGAGACCTGGTCCGTCGGGCTAGTTTGATGAGATGGGTGGCCACCTAAATTACAGATCAGGGACAAGACCCTGAGTGGAAGCTACACTAGCAGAGCCTATCGTCAAGTCTTCCCTCAGTTTCCCCATCATGTTCTAATGGGTGGTTGTAAGATCACGAATCCAGCCTATGCTTTCAGATAATACATTGTCACCAGACAATGTTGTTTTGGTTACCAGCATCTTTCCTGGCTATGAGATAGATTGGGCCCTGCTGATTTTGGAGTAGATTCATGAGGCGGCCTTGAAGAGGTCAACCTCTATCCCTTTCATGTGTCTCATCTATAGATTATGCTTAGCGGCGGGGATGGAGAGTGTTCATCTTATGGACACTCTTATAGAGGTTCAAAGGAAGTTGGATGCCAGCCTGATAAAGGTTGATGATAATCCGATGGTACTTTGGCGGGCACCACGACCTCTAGTCTAAATGCCAGAGATGTTCGCCCTAGTTCTACTGACTGAGCCTCCATCTACCACCACCACTGCTACACTTATTGCTAAGGGGTCTCCACAAATTGAGACAAATGTGGAGAGGGGGCTCACTACTACTATCCATGTGCCAGAGCCTATGTCTACTTCTTCAACACCCGTCGGCATAGATTTCATGTCTGTGGTATCTATACAGGCCATGGCATAGAGACAAGCCCACACTGAGTCCCATTTGGCTGAGTTACTATAGTAGATTCGACTCTGGGTCAGCCAGATCATTTCAAAGGCTGAGGCTCGCATATGGACATTTATAGAGACTACTATCCAGGAGAGACTCATACCCGTGGATAGCAGCATTGACACATTTGAGCAGCGAGTCCAGCAGAGCCTCAGCACAGCTCGGCCTGTAAAGTGAACGGCCATTCAGATGGAGATCCACCATCTCCAGGCCGAGATGAGAGTTTCCCTTGTAGTAATAGTCGTGTTTCCATAGACTGACCCTACTGAGGTGGTGGTAGACCTTTTTTCTCCAGAGGAGACACGATTACCTTCCCTCAGGAAGAGGCCCCATACAGAAGACCTAGATATTGCATTATTAGAGACAGGGATGACAGAGGAACAGGAGATAGAGCTCGCCACGATACGTTCGATGCAGGATGAGGAGATGCGATGAGCTCGTGAGCTAGAGAGAGTGAGGGGTGTTGGACCCTTTGGACACACTTCTGCACTTGAGGAGTTCACCAGATAGGTTGAGGGTGGATAGCCCCAGTCATATAATGGCGCTTAGGCGCCCAGGTATGTTTTCTTTTGACCTTTGTTCTTTACTTTGACATTTTGTGTGCATTGGGGACAATGCACATCTTTTTCAATGGGGTGTGGGTAGTTACAGGCCATAGTGAAGTTTGAGTAACCTTGGCCTATAGCTACCCTAATTTTTTAATCTGAAGGGTTTTCTTGCATGTGTTCTTTTTCCCTGAGGATATTTACTTTATGTTGAACCGACATGTTTAGGATGTTTAGGTAGTATTAGTGGCATATAGTACTTTTTGTCTATGGCATATGTTAGTTTATGAAAAATGATACCCACCAGAAAATTTAGAAAATTTTGCTAGTTATCTTTGATAGCAAATATGCATAATTGATTATTTGACAGAGCTTGTTCTGATAAGTTAGATCAAATTATGATGAAAAGCATGATCTCAGAGTCTGTATTGATAGTGTAATATGTGTCAGGTCTGTGTGAGCTTATTTGCATGATTCATATACTGTGTTTCAATTCAGAACTTGCCCCTATTACTCTGATTTAGAATATAGGTTAGTTGGTTAGGAAAGGATCTTAGGTCATTGTTCTTATGAGTCCACTTAGCGTAAAAGACCAACCAAACATGTGACACATCCCTTGATCCAATATTTTGAGCTTTGCATATACCTTTTTCTTTGTAGATACCCAAGTAACCTAGCCTTAATGAATGATAAATCCTAAAATTGGCCCTGATCCTTCCTTGAACATTATGCACCTTGACTAAGGAAAAAAGTTTAAGTTGAGGGTGGCAACCAAAAGTGACCCTGGTTCAGAGGATGGATATTGTGCACTTCAACTCAAGCCAAAATCCTAAGTTGAGGGTGGATAGTGTAAGGAAAAGTCATGAAAAATGAGGGGGAAGCTAGGAATACATAAAAAAGAGGAAAATGTGTTAAAGGGTGCGAGAAATATAAAGAGATTTCTAAAACATTATCTGAAAAGCAAAAGATTATAAAAATAGAAGGCATTGTGCTAAAAAAAATGAGAGTAGAGCACCCAGAAAAGCTTGAAGTAGGGGAAAGGGAGAATGAGATGAAAACAGCAGTGTTAATACAAAAGTGTAGAAAAATGCAGAGTCAAGGAGGACCAATAGTTACTATGTTCCCAAAACATCACACCAAAGCCCCCTGAGCCTATGTTACAAGCCTAGCAAGTCCTAAAGTGATGCTAGTTCAACTAGTCAAAGGTCATAATCATGAGTATAGGGGAAAGCATATGGTATTGTTCACAGTGTCTTGAATATACTTTGTGAGAGTGAGTGAGGTTGTGTAGTCACAAGTATTAAGTCTGAAAAACATCATCATGAGTGAGAGATGGGACTTCTTTCTGTGAGAAACTTGCATTACATTGTTAATATTAGACTAACTCAGTGAGTACTGATCAGCATAGGTTATATTGCTTGTCATAGTTGCACAGTTAAATGTATTGATCTTCATTGGGTTGTATGATAGCCATCTGATATGTGATTGAAAGTGGTGTGGATATTTGTACTTGAGTTTGATACAATGCATGCCATTAGACTAAGGTCTCTGTGCGATGTGCAACCGAAATACAGCACTTTTGATACTTAAAACTTGGAATTGTGTGTTCTCAAAGTGACATTGTTAGATTTGATATGTTTTTATGTTCTCTTTGCAAGATTAAGGGGTCTGCATGATTTTTAGGCAAAGTGTGTTGAAAGTGTTAAGGATTCAAGAAACCCTTAACGGGTTGTGGATTATTCTATGGGCCGTAGAAAGGGAGTTGTAGAAAATTCTAGTGAAGGGTGATTTTTAGAAGTTTAATCTACGAGCGAGTTTATAAGCCGTAAATCATTATACGAGTCATAGATCAACTGTCGTACCTTGAGAGTAAGAGATTAGGGAGTTGTTAAAAAGTCATCAGAAATAACCCTCCACGAATTGTAGAATCTTATACGGCCCATATAAGAGTCTCGTAGAAGTCACCCCAATTTTGAAGATGAAGTCCACGAAAGCCCGACAACTGGTTTGGAACATGTTATGGCCAGTAGAGTATGCCTGTAGAGCCTACCAACCTAGCTTTCCTAGTTTGAATTAGTTTTGTATTTTAAACATTATAAATAGGTTTTTAGGTTATTTTATGATAAGTTTGGTAGAGAGTTTGTTGTAGTTCATAGTTTTTAGTACTTTTAGTCAGAGATAAATAATATTTTGTGTTCTTGATTTGTAACTGCAACTTCCATTAAAGAGTTGGATTTCTTGTGCTTAAATTCATTCGTGTAAATGCTCAATTATGTTATTCTTTATCATGATTCTTACATCTACATTAATTATGAGTTGCTAAATCCACAACTAGGGTTGTGGGAACCATGAAGAACTAATAAAGTAAAATCGAATAATTCATAATTCTTGGAAGGTATATATGAATATATTAACTAATTCTCTTCATCTAAAATGCTTTTTAATGGATGGCCAATGTTAGAACTCACCTAATGTTACTTATCAGATCAAGGAGTTAATGAATAGAAAAAGAGAACAATTAACATGATTCAATTGATGTTTTCTCATCTAATCAACCAAACTAGTTCAAGGGGAGGTATTGGGACTATATGTAAGGATTAGTAATGTCACACCGCAGAGGTGGATCAAATCCCCTGTTGAAATTTACCTCTATGTTAGATCAAAGGTTTACATAAACTTAACTTATCGTTCTGCATATACACACTAGAAAAGATTAGTATTATTTGTTAATACCGAGTTAGGGAATCATAGGGAACACATCACCCTAGCTAGTGCTTCTACTGATTTTACACCACTTGCTTTAGTTTAGGTTTCTTTACTCCAAATTACAACCCCCCCTTTCGGAAGATAAGTAGGTTAATCACCCCATTTTGCAATTCAAATATTCTAAAGTCTACCTTATTCCCTGAGGGTTCGACCCTAACCTTGGTTAGGTTATTTACTTGAAAATGACTGCTTTATCCTTTAGAAAAGAGGTGTAGCTTAGGCGACATCAAGTATTTTGGCGTCATTGTCGAGGAATATGGCTAGACTTGTTTAATTCAAGTAGAGTGGGAGTTAACCTTTATTTCTCTCATGTTACATTTTTAGTTATTTTGGTCAAACTATATCTTGGCAATATTGAAGAAGTTAAGACAGTGGATGCATGGGAACTTAATGAAGTCTGAGTAATCAAGTAGACCAAGTTGTGTTGCGATATTAAATCAAGCACTACTTGGGAGGCAACCCAATAAGAGACAGGTGCTTAGGCGCCCAGGTATGTTTTCTTTTGACCCCTGTTCTTTATTTTGATAGTTTGTGTGCATTGAGGACAATGCATATCTTTTTAGATGGGATATGGGTAGTTATAGGCCTCAGTGAAGTCTGAGTAACCTTGGACTATAACTATCCCAATTTTTTATTCCAAAGGAATTTCTTGCCTATGTTCTTTTTCTCTGCAAATATTTAATTTCTGTTGAACCAGCACGTTTACGATGTTTAGGTGGTATTAGTAGCATATAGTACTGATGTCTATGGCATTTGTTTATTTTTTATGTAAAAATGATATCCACCAAATTTTTTATTAGTTAGTCTAGATAACAACCATGCATGTTTGAATGGTTGACAGGTGTTTGTTTTGATAAGTTAGGTTGAATTTTGATTAAAAAACATGATCTGAGAGTTTGTGTTGATAGTGTAATCAGTGTCATGTGTGTGAGAGCTTATTCGTATGATTCATATATTGTGTTTTAATTCAGAACTTGCCCTGTTACTCTAACTTAGACCGTAGGTTAGTTGGTTAGGAAAGGATCTTAGGTCATTGTTCTTATTAGTCCACTTAGCCTAAATGACCAACCAAATGTGTAATGTATCCCTTGATCCCAATGTTTGAGCCTGATATATACCTTTTCTTTGTAAATACCTAAGTAACCTAACTTTAATGAATGATAAACCCTAAAATTGGCCCTGGTCCATCCATGAACATTAAGCACCTTGTTTGAGGCAAAAAACCTAACTTGAGGGTGGCTACCCATAGTTGTCCTAGTTCAAAGGATGGGTATTGTACACCTCAACTCACGCCAAAAGCCTAAGTTGAGGGTGGTTGGTATAAGGAGAAGTCATGAAAAATGAGGGAGAAACTAGTGATACAGAAAAAGAAGAAAAATGTTTAAAAGGGTGCAAGAAAAAGAAAGATTTGCCTAACTGTTGTGATAAAAAGTAAAAGAATGTGGAAATACAAGGCAATGAGCTAAAAATAAAAATAAAACACCCTAAAAAGTCTTAGAATGAGGGGGGGAATGGAGAATGTGATGAAAGTGATAGGTTGGCAGGGCAAAAGTGTAGAAAAATATAGTGTCAAGGAGGCCTTTAGTCACTATGTTCCTAGAACATCATACCAAAGCCTCCTGAGCCTACGTTGCAAGCCTAGAAAGTCTTAAAGTGATCCTAGTCTGATTAGTCAAAGGTCATAGTCTTGATTATAGGGGCAAGCATATGGTATTGATCATAGTATTTGAATATCTTTTATGAGAGTGAATGATTCTGTGCAGTCCCAAGTATTAAATCTGAATACATCACTATGAGAGTGAGACGGTACTTCTTTCTTGAGGGCACTTGCATTGCATTATTAATATTAGATTGAGTCAGTGATTGTTGCTTATCAGTGGTAGCCTTGCTTGTCAGAGTTGCACTATCAAATATATTGATTTGCATTACTCTATTTGATTTGTTATCTAATATGTGGTTTTGAATGGTGTGGGTATTTGTGCTTGAGTTTGATATGATGTTTGTCATTAGACTGAGGTTTAAGTGTTGATGTGCTGCTTATGTAGATTGAGTCTGTCGCTTGAGGACAAGCAATAATTTTAAGTTGAGGGTGTTGATGTGCTACCGAAATACAGCACTTTTGATGCTTAAAACTTAGAATTTTGTGTGTTCTCAAAGTCATGTTGTTAGATTTGATGTGTTTTTATGTTTGTTTTGCAGGATTATAGGGTTGTCATGATTTTTGAGAAAAGTGTGTTAAAAGTGCAGTTTTTGAGGATTCACAAAATCCTTTACGGCTTGTGAATTATTCCATGGGCCATAAAAGGGGAGTCGTTGCAAATTTCAATGAAGGGTGATTTTCAAAAGTTTAATCTACGAGTGAGTTGATGTGCCATAAATTATTATATGAGTTGTAGATCAATTGTCATACCTTTAGGATCAGAGATTAGGGAGTTGCTGGAAATTCATCATACGAAACCATTCACGAGTCATAAAATCTTATATGGCCCGTAAAAGGGTCTCATAGAAGTCACCCCAGTTCTGAAGATAAAGTCCACGAAAGCTCGATTGCGGGTCGTGGAACATGTTACGGCCCGTAAAGTATGCCCATAGAGTCTGCCGACCCAGCTTTCCTAGTTTGAATTGGTTTTGTATTTTAAACATTATAAATAGGTTTTTAGGTTATTTTATGATAAGTTTGGCAGAGAGTTCGTAGTAGTTCATAGTTTTTAGTACTTTTAGTCAAAGATAAATAATATTTTGTGTTTTCGATTGGTAATTGCAATTTCCATGGAAGAGTTGGATTTCTTGTGCTTAAATTCATTCGTGTAAGTTCTTAATTATGTTATTCTTTATCATAACTCTTGCATATACATTAATTATGAGTGGGTAAATCCCCAACTAGGATTGTGGGAACCATGAAGAACTTACAAGGTAAAATTGAATAGTTCGTAATTCTTGGAAGGAGTGTATGAATGTATTAATTAATTATCTTCATCTAAAATGCTTTTTAATAGATAGCCAACGTTAGAACTCTCGTAGTGTTACTAGCCGGATCAATGAGGTAATAAATAAAAAAAAAGAATAATTAATAGGATTCAATTGATGTTTTCTTATCTAATTAACCAAACTATATCAAGGGGAGGTTGTACTGGGACTATAGGTAAGGGTTAGTAATGTCACACTATGGAGGTGGATCAAACCCCGTGATGAAATTTTTCTCTACGCTAGATCAAAGGTTTAGGTAAACTTAACTTACCGTTCTGTATCTACACACTAGAAAAGATTATAATTATCTGGTAATACCATGTTAGAAAATCATGGGGAACATATCACCCTAGTTAGCTCTTCTACTGGTTTTACACCACTTGTTTTAGTTTAGGTTTCTTTACTCTAAATTACAACCCCCCCTTTCGGTAGATTAGTAGGTTAATCACCCTATTTTGCAATCGAATTATTATTGAGTCTACCTTATTTCCTATGGGTTCGACCCTAACCTTGGATAGGTTATTTACTTGACAACGATCGCTTTTTCCTTCAAAAATGAGGTGTATCTTGGGTGACATCAAGTATTGTGGCGCCATTGTCGGGAAATACGGCTAGACTTATTTAGTTCAAATATTTTGGGGGTTAACCTTTATTCTTATCATGGTACATTTTTTATTATTTTTGTTCCATTTCAACATTTGGGTATAACGAGGGATAGTCCAGATCAATCTGAACCATGCTAAAGATGAGGAGAAACCAGAAGTGTCAATAAAGGAAAGGGTGGGACTAGATACTTACTAATGAATTTTGAGAGTGACGACATTCTGGACTAAGAGGAAATAGTGAAAGCCCTAGGAGTGTCTGGTTTCATAAGCCACCAAACTAAGCTTGAATTGGATTTGAAAAATCGGGAGTCGCCACCCACTAAACCATCTGTGGAGGAGCCACTAGTGCTAGAATTGAAGGCCCTTCCGCCCCATCTGAGATATATGTTTTTGGGTGCTAACAACACATTATCTATCATAGTTGCAGCGAACCTGACGAACGAATAGGTGAATGCATTAATTGCGGTGCTCAAGCAGTTCAAGAAGGCTATCAGATGGACAATCATAGACATCATTGTTATTCTGTCTTGAGTATGCACTCATAAAATCTAACTGGTCAAAGGCGACAAGCCGAGTGTTGAACACCAAAGACGCCTCAACCCACCCATGCAAGAGGTCGTGCACAAAGAAATCATCAAGTGGTTGGATATAGGAGTGATATACCCAATTGTCAATAGTGAATGGGTAAGCCCAGGCAGTATGTTTCAAAGAAAGTAGGTATCACTTTGGTCCCAAATGTAAGCAACGAATTGATCCTCATGCAACCAGTCACAAGATGAAAGATGTGTATGGACTATAGGAAGATAAATGCCTCAACAGACTAGGATCACTTCCCTATGTCGTTCATGGATCAAATGCTAGATCATTTGGTAAGAAAGGGTTGGTACTGGAAATGCACCTACGAGACCAGGTACGACTTGTTGATTTGACTGTGGGTTGTAGACTGGTTCGTAGGTGCAAGTCCAGAACCAAAGATTGTAGTCATAGAACCTATGAAACCAGGTTACGAGCCGTAGTCTAGACTACGACCCATAAATGGTTTTGTCTGATGAGATCCCAGAAAATCCCAAGTTGTTGGACTTACTTATGAGGAAAAACTATGGGCCGTGGATTAATCAATGGGCCGTAGAAGACCTCGTGCTGTAAAAATACAACAACCTGGTTTTTCTAAGCTCATCAAACGGTTTCCCTTAATTGCTATATGACCCAAAATCACAACCAACAAAAAGCCACATCATTTTTAAGAAGCATTGAAGCAATATTCACACACTCAATCACATGTTCACCAAGTTACCCATACCCCATATGTGTGACTTATTTATCTATCCCATTAAGTATGAATTTTACAAACGCATACCACTCCAACCACCATTGGACAACAAAGTTTCATGCTATCATTCACACATACAAAATCACATGCCAATTTTCAATCAAATAGTTTAATATAATTTCGATGACTAGTGACTAGGTTATTTCAAATAATGGCATACAAACACTTTGTGGCCACTTACATTTATTACATTGTTCTGGCTTATACAAGATTAGACAACGCCCATATTTAGAATCATAATCCTCGGAATACCATTCCTAGCAATATTCTAACCTATTGTTATAATTTCCAGTAACATATATAAATTAAAGTCAAGAACATACCAGAGTTTGATCAACAAGCTAAGAAATTGCAAGAGATAGTCGAGAAAAGGAAACCCTAGGTATGCTAGAGATAGCCAATATTTGGCTAAGAAATATGGAGGTGGTTGGGATGGTGGTCGAAAACTTGGAGAAGAAGGAGGGGTTTGGCTATTTTGGGAAATTATGGAAAGAATAAGGGGTAAATGATTTTATCCCTTTTTACCCCTCTTTTAAACAATTGATCGGGTTGAGTTAAAATTGGGTGTAGGTCCCACAAAATCCCGACTACGACTCGTAAGAGATTTTATGACCCATAGGTTATGGTCTCGTAGCTTACCTGAAGCCTAGTTTAGAGAGATTGGCATTAAGGATCCAACTACGAGTCGTACATAGACATATAACCCGTAGGTTGGATCGTAGAAGCCCCCAACACGTAGCAAGTTTTAGGAATCTTACCTGGGGTCAATGAGCCCCATTCACGATCCATAGAATGATCTATGAATACCATGAAGTTGGCTCGTGGATTGGAGTGCACAAAATTTTGCTTACTGGAAGTGATTCTATGAATTAGTGTACGAATCGTGTATTGAAACAAGCCCCATGAATCGGTCATAGAGTCAACTTCTCTCTCTTTTCAGTAGTGATTTGCTGACTTAGCCTTGTTCATGCATTTCCTTCATAGAACAAACTATTACCCTATAAGCCACCATCACTTGAGTCAAAGATTACAATCAAAAACAAGAAAATTAAACTACCTACAAGTCCATAAAGGTAAAAAATAAAACAAAAACACAAATTTTACATCAGATATCTTGAGTTGCCTCCCAAGTAGCACACCATTTATTATCAACGAAAAACCTGGACAACTTGGTTACTCAGACTTCACCAAGTGCCCAAACTTTCATCTTCAGATCGTTGGGCTTCTTCATAGATTAATAGATATTGAAGATGACTTCTTCATCATTCAATTGGAACTTGAGTTGGCCTGATTCTATATCCACCAGTGCTCTCCCAGTTGCTAGGAAGGCCTTCCCAAGATGATTGGGACTTCGAAGTCAACTTTGCAATCCAAGATCACGAAGTCTGCAGGAAAGATAAAAATTTTCACTTTGACTAGAATGTTATACAGTATCCCAATAGGCTTCTTCACTGTCCTATCAGCCATCAACAACCGCATGTTCATTGGAGTAGGGGCTTTCAAGCCTAACTTCTTGAGTATTTCAAAAGACATTAAATTGATACTGGCACCTAAATCGCACAATGCCTTTGCAAATTTAACATCTCCAATGGTGCAGGGTATGGTGAATGATCTAGGGTCCTCTTTCTTTTGCACTAAGGACCTTGTTGCAGTAGAACTGCAATGGTAGAGATCTTGGGACAACACTTGGCTCACCGTCCTTTTTTTGGTCACCAGGTCCTTCATGAACTTTGCATACCCAGACATCTTGTCTAATGCCTCAATGAGATGGATGTTGATCGTAAGCTGCTTTAACATGGATATGAAATGGCTAAAACTTATCTTCCTCCTATTTTTTTGAGTCTTTGAGGGAAAGGAGGGGGAGTTCTAGGTATGGTTTTCAACTTCTGTGGTATCACTACCTCATCTGTCACCTCATCTTTGGCTCTAGAATCTCCGGTCTCTGCATCCTTGCTATTAACCATCTCCTCATGCACCTAATCCTCATAAACTAACATCGGTGAGTTAATGGTTTGCTTACCACCATGTGTCGTCACAGCCATACACTACCCCTCATTCTTCATATTCTATACTATGTTGCTGGGCAATGTACTTTTCAGTGTTGGTTCAACTACGATGACATCTGACCAAACTGTTGCTCCAGTTTCTTGATAGCAACATAATGTAACTCGATTTTTTGATTAATAGTGGAGATGTTAGATTTCATCTCCTTCAGGTCTTATCTTGAGTATAACCCTTTTTCAACAATCTATCAAACATCTCCTCCGTTTGCGAACTACCAACCCTAGAGTCACGATTGTGTGGTGGAACATATGCTCCATTCCTGTAACTTTCTTGCGAACCCAATCAACATATCTGTCCTGGCCTTTGTTCCTGTCATAGTAGCCACCTCGGTTGTTTTGTCTGAAAGCACCATCTCTATTGAAGTTCCAACTTTAGTTTTCTTGACCTTGACACCAATAGTCCTGATTGGTTCCTTGGGTGTTGATCTGAAAACCCCCCGTCTGATCAGTGACAAAGTAAGTGCCCTCTTTATAGTAAGGTTCCTCGCACATGGGTGCTCGTGGAAGCTGATTATTGACTGTATTCACTCGCTCTTGACTCTGCTTCATCAAAAACCCCATATTAATGCTAATTTGAGCCAGATCTTGCATCACCTCCTCATTTATTTATGCATGTGCTAAATTAGTGCTAACTAAGAAAGAGCATTTACTCGTTGACTTATGGAATAGAAAGACGTGAAAAAACACATATTGGCCTTCTGTTTTTATTTCCAGTATTCTGCAATTTTCACATATCTTTTACCTATCTCGATAACTTTTTATTTGAGGAAGACACTATTAGCTCGAAAATAAATATGTATTAAAAAGAATTCATTTTGAACAATAGATGTCTTTCACATCCAGCTATAACAATGAGTAATTTTTAAATTTATAAATGGCAGTTCCAAAAAAATACACTTTGACATAAAAAACTCTTATCCCCTATGTACGATTTGTCTTAACCACGCTCTCCAACCATTCAACTATGACTGGAAATGGACAATCTAAAAATGAACCTCCCATGATAGTGTCAGCCACAACTCGACCATTTTTGTCTAAGGCTTGATAGAAGATTTTTACCAAGGCATCATCCACGATCTTATGGTCAGGGATACTCATCAGACACTTTGTAAACCTCTCCCATGTAGTACTGATCGAATCACCAGGAAACTGCTTGATGTTGTTAATTTGATCCTTCAACTTCAACTTTTTCGCCCTTAGAAAGAACCTCTCCAAAAAGATCTTCTGCATTTTTACCCAGCTGGTGATTGAACTCTGTGGGAGCTCAATATCCATACTATTGCCTCGCCTGTTAGAAACAATAGGAAGACACAGAGCCCAACAACATCCATGAATAGATTTTTGTTCTCCATCATGCTCTTGTAGACAAAGAAGACATTATGTAGATGGTTATGCGGACCCTATGATGGTAGGCCCGCAAACAATCCTCTGTTTTTCAGCATTTGAAGTAACCCACTCAAAACAACAAATTTTGTGTCATCCGGTAAAGGAGGTAACACAATAGTTCTGGTGATATCCACTTCCATAGGGTCAAACCTGTATTAGTTCCACATGTTAGCCGCGACTTGAAGATCTAGTGGTGGTGGATTCACATGCTCAAGGGGTGGTGGGTAATTATTTATTCTGATTCAGTGCTGCATTTATGATATCATTTGCAGCATTGTTTGCATTATTTTGGGTCATTCTTCTTATTGTCCTCTGGATCTCAGTGTCAAACGAAGTCAAGGGATTACCTCAACTACGAGTGTTTTGCGTACACTACACTTATATGCTAAAATAAAACAAAAACAATGAGAAATGTAAAATAAGGAAAATAAGAGTTAATTCACAAGTTACCCAAATTAGACAAGTCTAAAGCCGTATTTCCTGGCATTGGCGCAAAAATTTTAGATGTTTCCCAAACTATGCCTCCACTTAGAGGATAAGAGGTCATTATCAAAATATATAACCTAACTGTGGTTAGGGTCAAACTTTAACATAGATAGCCATATCATTACAGGTATCACAAAACATAACAGTAAATAGAGTCTACATAAGATAAGATGGGGCCTTGACATAATCCGAGCTCACCCTCAAGTCATAAAGTAAAGGGACATAAAGTAAAGACAAGGGTAGATTAAAGTGGGCGTTGCCCTTGGAGTATAGGGCTCACCACAAACAATAACTTCAAGAGTCTTGATTAGCTATCTAGCGGAGGATGAAAGTCACCTTTGGTTCCTACATGGTTAGAGCATGTAGACAAAGAGTATGGTTTAGCACATAATAATGAACTAACTATGCAGGCATGCAATGTGTATGAACGTGACCCTACAACCAAACTAGATGTCAAGGGCACATATATATAAAGAGAATATAGGAAAGGATAGTATACCAACATGCCATGAAATTCATGATGCATGAAATGCCGTAATGCATAAAGTATAGGGCATGTGACCATAAACGACATCTAAACTCATGTGAGGTACAACATGAACTTTACCCATGAGGCCTCCCATCGAATGAGAGAAGATTACTTGCCAAAAGTAATCAACACCACACCTTATGACCCGACCATTTTTGTGTGATGGCCACCTTTCTTACGACCCGATCATTTCGAAAGAATTTACATAACATATCATATCATATCATATCATAGCATATTTTATAGGCCTCCCATTTCGGTAGCATAACCTATGTTGGCACATAGCTGAGAGAAAGGAGTGGGACCCTTGGGGATAGCCTGCTTACTACTCCAATCCTTTTCAGTGCTAAGTCGTCATTCCACAAGAATACATATACATATACATGCCTTTAAAATGGAATAGAAACACTTGATATCAAATCATGCATATTTAGGCTTAAAGGCCAAATCACTTGCTTTACTTTCATGCATACATGCCTAGAAAGTCAAACACATTTCATAATCATGCTTTATTGGGCTAAAAAGCAAAATACACTTTCATATCAAACTTTATGCATAAGAGAAGCTCCTTACTTGTGATACCATATTGGTGTAAACACCCATGGTTGCTCAAATAGCCATATCAAAGACATTATGTGATCACATTCTTGTCATAATTCATACTTGTTCAAAATCATAGTTATAAACATAATTGGGACTTAGCCCAGATCATATCCTTCATGAAATCCATGTTCATGCATGAAAATGCCATTATTGATAATGAGAATAGCAAGGGTAGCTAGAATTTCATAATTTAAATCCAAATCAAGAAGCATCCATAGGAAATTCCAAGTTAAATCAACAATCAAACCACAATTAAACATTACCCGTGCATAAATTAAATAGTAAGGGGACATGCATACTTGTACCATCTTGGATCAAAGAAATTCATCAATTAGGGGGTTAATTCATCTAAAATCATTAAGTAAGAACAACCCACACTTCAATATCACTAAATTATTTTCTTAATTCAAAAGACCAATTTCAAGAAAAATCATAATTTATCAAAAATTGAGAAAAAAGATTTTGGGTCTTTATGGTGGAAAGAGAAACCATGAATTAAACTCACATACCTTGAATTTAACAAGAAGATTGAGAATCTTCTGGTGAAGACTTGAGTTTCCCCCAATTTAAAGCTTGGCTTTCAATGGTGGATGAGAGATAATTGAGAGAATTTGGGAGATGAATTGAGGGCCTTAATGAATTAACAGTGGTTAGGGTTCAATTTAGGGGTTTTAGGAGAATTTAGAAAGGCTAAAATGGCCCTAGGGGTAATTAAAATTACCATTTAACAATTAATGAAACAGACAAGATAACTGGAACAGTCGCTGACGGAAGCATCCACACGGTTCGTGTAGTGGCTCATGGACCGTGAGCCCTATCATGTGGCTTTGAATTGGTTCATGCCTTGGCGTTAAATCTTGGAAGACTCTCTAGATCACTTCACGATAGGACACACGATCTGTGAAGCTGTACACAAATCGTATATTGATCCGTGGAGCCTCACTTGGCCCGGAATCCTGGCCTTGGGGTCTCATGAGTCTCTGGACCACTCCGCGGAAGCCTTCACGAACCATAAGACATCACAGTAACTGTGAAGTGATCCGTGGAGCCTTACTTGCTTCCGACCTTGGCCCCTCACCTAGCCCACTTTCTTGAACAACCCACGGATGCCCCTCATGGGTTGTGAGGCTCCTTATGGCTCATGGACCCTTCCGTATGGTCCTGCCTTAGCCAACTTTGGCCCTCCCTTTCCAGAATACTTTAGTCCATGGACCGTCCCACCGAAATGTCCATAACTTCCACATATGAACTCCGCTTTGAGTGAAACCAATTACGTTCCAAAGATGACTCAAAGAGCTTAGTTTTGATAGGTCACAATCAATATAGTTCATCTAGTACCAAGAGATATATCCATTCAAAGTCAATCCTCCTACATGAGTTCATACAAAACTCTTCCAACACGATTCCTTTGAATAAGGCCACTTAAGTAGAACTCATGATCATCACTACACAGTCATAACAAGTTCAAAATGGACCTTGACCCACTAGTATGAAGTTTAAAATTTTTGGGTCATTACAGTCTTGTCCTTGGATTTAAGGACTCACCACTAGTAAGCTCACAATCTAATGTAATCATCAAGAGATGGATGGAGATAGTCTTTGATCCCTACTTGATTAGATCATGTAGGAAAAAGTATGTGTTAGTACGTTTGAATGTACGAAGTATGTGGGCATGCAAATGCTTATGAACATATTAACCTGCAATCAATGTTAGATGACAAGGGCATATATAAAGAAGAAAGTATATAGAAAATAATATAATATCAAGATGCCTTAGAATCCATGATGCATCAATCCCATAATACTTCAACATACGGGGATGGGACCTTAATTTATATACAAATCCATGCGAGTTATTACTTGGTCGCCCGATGTATGCCTCTACACCGGGTGAGAGTAGACTACTTACCAAAGGTATCCTATTATCATAACCATCCCTAAAAGGGGGAATATGTAACGACCCAAAAATTTTCAAACTTGATAATGATTGGTCAAGGTTAGTGTTTAACTCTTCATGGTTGAATTTTAATAGTCATGGGTTGTAGTTAAGTGGTCGAATTTAAAGGAATTGTTTTGGTGGAAGGTTATAAGGCCTGTTAGGCATCATGGACTTTGAAAAGCCATATCTCTAGGTATGAGATGAACTGTTTGGGGTATTATATATCAAATCGAATCACTTTGGGTTATCTTTGCAACACAACTGGTTTAACTAGATTCGGAGTTCGAATGCAAAAGTTATGGCCTTTACAGTGAGACAGTCCGTATTTAGAAGTATGCTGGAAAAAGGATTCAAAATGGAGTCAAAGTAAGGGACCATGAATCATTTTGTGGTTCACGGTCTCTGGTGGGTCCTGTGGGTTGTTACAGTAGGCTTCCTTGGAGTTTGGACCAAGCACCGGACTAAGTGGAACTCCATGGACCATTTCACGGTCTGTGTGAGGCCTCATGGTCTATGAAGGGCTCTCGTGGAGTGTTCTAGTGCGCTTGTCAAGGCTTGGAGCTAGACTTCGGACCAAGTGATGCTCTACGGACCAGTACATGGTCCGTGTGCAGCTACATGGTCTGTGAGGCCCCCGGTGAGTTGATCCAGAAAGTCCCCCGAGATTTCAAGCCGAAGCCAAGATGAGGTGTGGTCTCACGGATAGGTTCACAGTCCGTGAGCCTATACACGGCCCTCAGATGACCTTCCGTGAGGCCTTGTTTTGTGATCCTATCCATTTAATTAATGGTTAATTCGTAATTTGGTTCAATCCCATGCCCCTTTTAGCCTTTCAAAAGTCTCCTAAAACCCCCAAATCAAGCCCTAATTCCCTTTAATTCATTCTAACACTCTTTAAACCTCACCAAAACTTCTCTCAATTTTCTGGACCTCCATTGATGAAAACTTGAAGAAATTTGGGGAAAATCATCCTTCTTGCGAAATCATCCAATTCTATTGTCTAATCTCAAGTGATGTGGGATTGATTCATGGATTATCTTTCATGTATGAAAGCCCAAGAATCCTTTTCTTTAAATTATGAATTAAAGCTTTCTTTAATTATGGGTTCTTTAAATATTGATATATTCAATTGAATTGAGTTGTGGGCTATGTAAATTAGGTAATTTAAAGTTGATTTACGTTTTGATGCTACTATATTTCATTTGAATCCATGAAGGTCAAATTATACATGTCCCCTTACTCTTGAATTATGCATCAGTAGTGTTTAAATGGTGATGTAAATGTTGATTTAACCTGAATTCCTTATGAAATACTCTTGATTTGAATTTAAAGTATAAATTTTAGTACCCATGCTATTCTCATTGTCACTAATGACATTTTCAATCATGATCATAGAATAATGAAGCTTTTGATGTGGGCTATGTCCCAAATATGTTTATGACTATGATTTTGAACAAGTATGGGTTATGAAAAGAATGTGATCACATAATGTCTATGATATGGCTCTTTGAGAAACTATGGATGTTTACACCATCATGTTTTACATGTATGGAACTACTCTTATGCACGAAGGTATGATTATGAAATATATTTGACTCTTGTTAAGTATGCATAAAAGTCATGAAAGTGAATTTGGCCTTTAAGCCCAACTATGCATGGTTTGATGCTCAAGTATCAAGTTTCCATTTTAAAGCATGTATATGTATACATATTCTTGTGGGATGTGGACTTAGCATCGAGGGATTGGAGGCCGGTGGGCTATCTCCACAGGGTCCATACTCCTTTTCGTTAAACTATGTGTTAACATAGGTTGCTACCGAAATGAGTGTTTTTCTTGTAAGGTATGCTTGATATGATATGATATGTGATGTTATGGAAATCCTTACAAAATGACCAAGTCGTAAGAAAGGTGGCCATCACACCGAAATAACTGGGTCATAAGGTATGGTGTAGGTTACCTTTGGCAAGTAACCTTCTCTGATCCAATGGGAGGTCGCATTAGGCAAATTCATGTTGTAGTTCACATTGTTTTGAGATGTCAGTTATGGTTACATCCCCTCTATACTATAATCATTATGGAATTTTATACATCATGGTTATCATGGCATATTGGCATACTATTCTTCTTTATATTCTCTTTCTATATATGTGCCCTTGTCATCTAGGTTGTTCATAGGTTCATGTGCATATGCATTTGCATGTACGCATACTTAGTGCTTTATTGTGATAACCCATACTCCTTGTCTACATGTTTTAACCATGTAGGGCCGGTGAAGACCTCTATCTTCCATTGGACAACGAGTGATAATCCTTGAAGCTACTTGCTTGTGGTGAGCCATTTTGTTCAAGGGAAATAACTATTTTCTATCTTCCTCTATTGTTTTATTTTCCTTACCTTATAACTTGAGGGTGAGCCTAGATTATGTCGAGGCCCTGTTCTATCTTATGTAGAGGATATGTTGGACATGTTAAACTCTTAGACGTTGTATTATGATTTTTTGATATAATATGGGTATTGAGATTTGATTATGGGAATGATGTTCCGATTATGCTTATCTTTATGTATTGAACTTGTAAATTTTGGGAATGTGCCTACATGGAAAGTCCCCTAATACGGTATGCCCCATATCTTGAGTCCTACTTACCCGCCCCTTAGAAGTACTTGTTATGTGCTATGTGATCTATGTTCATCCCACTCCCGGCAACATCCCCATAACTTGAGTCCAAAGCCCCATTCTCCCTAGAAATATATGCTATGTGTTACTTTTCTGGGCTTTCGAACCGATGATGTGAGTAATGATGCTATGATGGCTTGATCAAGGACTTTTGAGTTCTCCTTCACCATGTCATATCTAGGTCCTACTTCTGGGTCGTGACAAAGATAGTATCAGATCCCTAGGTTTATAGATGATCCTCGGAGTTTAATATGTCGCGTCAAGTAGGGTCTTGTTCATAGTTGTGATGCGCGCCATACCTATGAGAGAGAGGCTTTTTTGATATTTCAGGAACTTTTCACTTCATTATCCCTTGTGTCATGCCTTGTACTATTTATAGGATTCCTTAACTATTGGTGTTCTTGTCGCTCTTTCAGAACTTGTCGCTCTTTCAGAACATGCCTCTCAGAAGAGCTCCCTTCCCCGTCAGGCTCCCAACTACGAGGAACAAGTGACCCACACAAAATTTAGAAATATGGTCTCTATGTTGGCACAAGTGGTGGCTAACCAAGCCCGGCCAACCAATCTAGTAAATATGGGTACTCCGGCTTCTAGGGTGAGGGAATTCACCTGGATAAATCCTCCGGAGTTCTTTGGCTCAAAAGTGGATGAAGATGCTTAAGAGTTCATTGATGAACTCGCTAAGGTGTTGACCATCATGGGGGTGAGTTCGGAGGAGAAAGCCGAGTTGGCCGCATATCAATTGAAAGATGTGGCCCAAGTGTGGTATAACCAATGGTTGGTTGAGTGAGTGGTTTATGTCAAGGTTGGTTGGGAAGAGTTCAAGATGACTTTTCTAGATCATTTCTTTCCTCTTGAGCTTAGGGAAGCCAAAATGACCAAGTTCATCAATCTTCAACATGGTGGTATGACCGTGAGGGACTACTCTCTCAAGTTGACTAAGCTTTCCAAATATGCCCCTATGCTGGTAGTAGATCCCCGTGCAAGAATGCATAACTTTATTTTGAGTGTTTCAGATTTAGTGGTGAAGGAGTGCCGAAATGCTATGCTCATCCGCGACATGGACATATCTAGACTCATGACTTATGCCGAGCAAATTAAAGGTGAAAAGCTTCAGGAAAGAAGGGTGAATAAAGCTAAGAGGGCCCAATTCGGTGATAGGTTCTCCAACTCGAGGGGTGGTGGCAGTTTTTGGCCAGTTTCATCAAGGCCAAGGTTCCAATGTGAGGGTTACTAATCCAAGAGTGTCTCCTCTTAAGGCACAGGTTGGGGGTGGTCTCTTAATTCCTCTTTTTGGACAATGTAGAAACCACCATGAGGGTGATTGTGGAAAAGCTTTGGGTGCTTGCTTCGGATATGAGGGTAAGGATCACAAGATCACCGATTGCCCAAGGAATGCAAAGAGGGATCAAGTGGCTCCGGGTGGTCAAGGGCCGCCGAAAGCTCCGATTAGTGGTGCTCCCAGGAACAACTGATTTTATGCTCTTCATGCCCGACAAGAGGTGGAGGAAGCTCCGGACGTCATAACTGGTATGTTAAAAGTCTTTGATTTTGATGCTTATGCATTACTTGATCCGGGTACAAATTTATCTTTTGTGACTCCTCTATTGGCTATTAAATTTGGTTTGAGTCCCGAAACACTAAGGGAACCTTATTCGGTGTATACTCCCGTGGGTGAGTCTATTATTGCTCAGAAAGTTTATTGGGGTTGTCTTGTCTCTATGTTGTTTAAAGTGTTCCCTGGTGACCTTGTAGAACATGAGATGTATGATTTTAATGTGATCCTTGGGATGGATTCGTTGCATGCATCGTATGCCTCGGTTGATTGTAGGACTAGGCAAGTTAAATTTAAAGTTCCTAATGAACCTGCATTGGAGTGGAAGGGTAGTGATTCCGTGGTTAAGTGTCGGTTTATTTCCTACCTCAAATCCCAGAAGATAATTTGTAAAGGGTGCATTTATCAAATTGTGCGGGTGAGAGATGTGCAGGGTAAGTCACCTGAGCTTGAGTTGGGTTCTGGTGGTTAATGAGTTTCCTGACGTGTTTCCCGAGGACTTGCCTAGTATTTATCCCGATAGGAACATAGATTTTGGTATATATCTCCTTCCGGATACTCAACCTATTTCTATCCCTCTTTATCGTATGGCCCCGATGAAGTTGAAGGAATTTAAAGATCAATTGAAAGATTTGTTAGAAAAGGTTTATATTAGGCTGCGTATCTCACCTCGGGGTGCTCCTGCGTTGTTTGTGAGAAAGAAGGATGGGTCGCTCCGAATGTGTATTGATTATTGGTAATTGAACAAGGTGACCATTAAGAATAG
>JBCEWC010005434.1:0-24991 GCA_038996855.1 Solanum aculeatissimum
GTCAGAATATTATGAATATATTAGCATAAATCAACCAAGAGATCTAAATCACTAACAACTCATTAGGGTGGACGCTTGTTATGTCCAAAATTTTATTTCGGTAATTGAAAGAAGATAAACAAACTTTCAAAGTTCGGCCCAATATAGTAATCAAACTTTACTATGGTAAATTATAAAGAAATCATGTGTAGAGAAAGAATACTCAAGGAACTACAATGATAATATGGAAATCGAAGGCCAAATAATCTATCCAACAACTAAACAAGACTAGTGCGAAACAATATAGTCAGAAATAACATAAAAACATAACTCGAGAGTCTAGTCTATGAAGCCTCTAAGCATCTAACTAACTGGTGCCAATGATAGGTCCATGGCTACCTAAAAAAAATAAAATATAAAGTCTAAACTCAAAGCTAAAACATAGAACATGTCATCCTCCAAAAATAGGGAAGGACTCACCAATCAGCTGAATGTAATAGGTCCTCAATGATACGCTTATTGATGACTGCTAGTACCTATCTCTGTATCATGAAAAGATATAGCCCCAAATGGAAGTCAGTACGTAGAATGTACTGGTATGTAAAATGGCAGAGTAAAACATGTAAAGGCAAAATAACATCAACTCAAATAGCTCAACTCAGGAAGTAAGGAACTCAGTCATCAAATCAAAAGTCTAAGGAAGAATGGAGTTCAGACAATGACCACTCATATACCATCTCATCCCATCAACTCAGAGTACTATCAAGACCTATTTGAGAGTCTCTCTAATCGACAACCATCACCTATAAGCTGGTGAGGATACAACGAAGTGATGTTGTTGCCACACCCATCCAATACCTTGAAAGGGTAAAGGTCTCCCATCAGTGGATCCACATTAATAACATCAAGTCCTCTTTTTGGGATAATAAGGAAACATTCGATTTTACGATTCAATCCTCTCCTATGCTGGCAACATAGTTATTGAGTTTAAGTTGGACTTACTCTTACTCAATTTGGTGCTCAATACTCCTCTCAAGACTCAACATACTCATAAGATATCAACTCTATGGTTAACTCATTCATCTAGTCTCATTGGACATTTATCACATCAACCATCAACCCTTTGATTTAATTCTTTCAAAGTTCATCTCTCAACTCATAAGTACTCTATCATGTATCATTCTACTCATATCATTCTGGAAAATAAAAGTAGAGTTACAACATTTAGGGACTTCATAGTCTCATTTGGCTCAATTTTATACTCATGCATACACTTTTAAGTAAAATGGGTAAAGATAACAAGAATTTATGCTAGGGTTTATGTAGATAAGTAAAATCACCTAATTCAAGTATTTAATTCATAAAATCAGTAGTTCATGCAAAATTTTATAGAATTACATTAGAATTTAAGAGAAACTTTCAATAACCATCTATGGGAAATTCAATTCCTTCGTAACTCCATCAATTAGGGTTATGGGGCACATGGAAGAAAAACATCCATATTTAGGTAAGCCTTACATACCTGGAAATTTGGATTTTGGAACTGCTTGGAAGAACTCTCAAGTTTGTGCTTCAAACCCTAGCCTTTTTGTTCCTAGAAACCTTGTTCAACGTTTGAAGGATAAGTTTTATCGTGAAAGAGGTGATCTGCTAGGTTTTAGGAGTTGTTTAGGTATAAAAACTTCCGGTCTAGGCTTTAAAAGGGTGGGAAAAGACCAAAATAATCCTTTGGAAAAAGCTTTCAAAAGTAGTCTATGGGCCACTTTTATGGCTTATGGAGCATTCCACGACTCGTAGGTCACTTTCGTAAGCTTTTGGGCACATTTTTGAGGTTATTGGAACCTTCCAAGACACCTATCCACGACCCGTATATTACGTTGTGACCCTTAGATGGATCCATGAAGTCTGGGGCTAAAATTGGATTTTTTGGACCTTTTCACGAAACCTAACTTTACGGGTCGTACTTCAATTCATGATCCATATATGGTTTCATGGAATTCCCTGCTTGGGCAGTGTTTAGTAAAATGGCCATAACCTTTGACTCCGAACTCTAAATGAGGTAAAACTAGTTGCGTTGGAAATATAATTCAAAGAGCTTTTATTTGGGAGGTCATGCACCACCTAATGCTTTGTCTGATAATAGTTATGATCATTTAAAGTTGACCCCTGCATAATCTATCACTATAAACTCAATTTATATGAAGGTTTTTAACTTGTCTAAGTGTTAGAAGTTTCTTGTGTCCCTAATATACACTCCAACTGTAAGAATAGGTCTTGAAACATGGGTGCATATAAGTATTTAGTTATGAGGTGTCACTATATCTCCCCCTTGGGATCATTCATCCTCGAATGATGAGCAACTCAAGGCTTATTAAGCAAGAATACTATCAAGAACTCAAATACTCAGATACTCAAATAGTCATACTCCATAAATCAACTTCAACTCAAGATTCAGAATTGAAAGACTATCCCTAACATCATCATTAGGCACGAATACAGTTAAAGACATGCATACTCAAATACTCATGGACATGAGAAGGACATCAACTCAGAGATAAGGACTCAACTCAACAATGGAAAAGTAAAATCAGTGAAAAGAAATGAATTATTACCATCAATTTCATCATTAGGAGGCATAAATAAGTGAGGGTATTTAGCCTTCATATCCTCTTTTGCTTCCCAAGTGGCTTCTTCAACAGATTGACTACTCCATAACACTTTTACAGATGCAACATCTTTAGTTCTCAACATGTGAACTTAACGATCTAGGATTTGGACTGGGATCTCTTTATAACTCAAACTATCCTTCAGTCCAATGCTTTCAACAGGTATAACGTACGACGGATCTCCTAAACACTTCTTAAATATAGAAATGTGAAAGACCGAATGGATGGCTGCTAGCTTTTATGGTAACTCCAATTCATAAGCTACATTTCACACTCTTCACAATTTCATGGGGACCAATGTATCGAGGACTCAACTTTCCCTTTTTCTCAAATATCATTACACCTTCCATGGGTGAAACTTTCAAGTATACTCAATCGTTTATTTCAAACCCTAGGTCCCTCCTCCTAACATCAGTGTAGGACTTCTGGCAACTCTATGCAGTTCGTAATCTATATTGGATGATCTTTACTTTTTCCATAGATTGATGTCAAGTATGGTTCAATCAACCCTTCTTCACCTACCTTGAACTATCCAATTGGTGATCTACATCTCCTCCCATAGAGAGCCTCATAAGGGGCCATTTGAATGCTCAAATGGAAGTTGTTGTTGTACGCAAACTCAATCAGAGGAAAATGATAATCCTAATTTCCTTTGAAGTTGATGACACAGGACCTCAACATATCCTCTAGGGTATAAATTGTACGTTCTACCTTGCCATCAATCTGAGGGTAAAAAGTGGTGCTAAGATTCACCTTCGAACCCAAGCCTTTCTTGAAAGATCTCTAAAACTATGCAGTAAATTAGGCTTCTCTATCTGAGATGATAGACAAAGGAACTTTGTGTAGTCTAACAATCTCTCTTTTGTATAGTTGGGCATAATCCTTGGCTATGTCAGTCGTCTTTACTACAAAAAAGTGCACAGATTTAGTCATCCTGTCAACTATCACCCAAATCGAATCATGTTGCCTGTGAGACCTTGGTAAGCCTTTAACGAAGTCTATATTGATCATCTCCCATTTCCTTTCTGGAATCTCAAAATTTTGAGTTACTCCACATAGCTTTGATGCTCAATTTTAACTTGTTGGTAATTTGGGCACTTAGAAACAAACTCAGTAATGCCCCTTTTTATCCCACTCCACCAATAAACCTCTCTCAAGTCGTGGTACATCTTAGTTGATCCTGAATGAATGGAATACCTAGAATTATGGGTCTCTACCATGATCCTCTATCGAACACCATCGACATCTGGAATACACAGTCTACCTTGATACCTCAATACTTCATCTCCCCCCTTTGGCAAACGTCATCACCTTTTATTTATGCACATCTTCCTTCAATTGTAGCAAGATGGGGTCTCAGTCTTGCTTTTCCTTCACCTCTACTACAAGAGGAGATGCAAACCCATTTTGAACATCAAATCCACCTTCATTAGACTCCTCAAGTTAGACTCCCAATCGGGCGAATCTATGCACTTCCTTTGCCAACTCTTTCTTTCCTTCCTCAACATGGGTTGTACTGTCCATTGACAATCTTCTAAGAACATCAACAACCATATTAGCTGTACCTGGGTGGTAAAGGATGCTCATTTCATAGTCCTTGAGAAACTTAAGCCATCTCCTCTCCCTTAAGTTAAGATCTGGGTGAATACATATTGGAGGCTCTTTTGGTTTGTGAATACATCGACATATGCTCGATATAAATAGTGGTGCCAAATCTTGAGTGCAAACACCACAAAAACCAATTCTAAGTCATGAGTTGTATAGTTCCTCTTATAGTTCTTAAGTTGCCTAGAAGCATAAACTATGATCTTACCTCTTTGCATCAAAATACATCCCAATCCCACTCTAAAAGCATCACAACAAATCACAAAATCATCAGTCCCCTCAGATAAAATCAACACTGGTGATATAGACAATTTGGTATTTAACTCTTGGAAACTTTTCTCACATTCATTAAACCACTGAAACTTGACCTTCTTTTGAGTTAGTCTAGTCAACGGTGTGAATATGGAAGAGAATCTTTCAACAAATCTACGATAGTAGCCAGCCAAACCCAAAAACTTCCTTATGTCTGTGGGAGAGGTTGGTCTAGGCCAATTCTTGACCGCGTCAATCTTTTTAGTATCCACTCTTATGTCTTCGGCCAAAACCACATAGCCCAGATATCCCACAGATTTAAGAGAACTCATACTTTAAAAACTTTGCATATAACTCATTATCCTTGAGCGTCTGCAAGGAAATCCTAAGTTGATTAGCATGCTCCTCCTAATCTCTAGAATACAACAAGATATCATCAATAAACATGATCATGAACATGTCAAGATAATGTCTAAACACTTTGTTCATCAACTCCCTGAAAGCTGCAGGTGCACTGTTCAACCCAAAAAAACATTACCATGAACTCAAAGTGGCAGTATTGGGTTTGGAAAGCCGTCTTTGAGATGTTACATTCTCTCACTTTCATCTGGTGATAGCCTGATTGGAGGTCTATCTTGGAGAAAATAATGGCACCCTGAAGTTGGTCAAACAAGTCATCAATTCTTGGAAGGGGAAACTTGTTCTTAGTGGTCACCTTATTGAACTGGTGATAGTCTATACACATCCTAAGGGTACCATCCTTCTTTCGAACAAAGTGAATAGGAGCACCCCATGGAGAGACACTCGACCTAATGAAGCCCTTATCTAAGAGATCTTTCAATTTCTCCTTTAGTTCTTTCAACTCGACTAGAGCCATTCTATATGGAGGAATAGATATGGGTTGAGTATCGGGGAGAACATCAATCCCAAAGTCAATCTCCCTATCAGGAGGGACTCAAGGAAAATCATCAGGGAAGACATCAGGAAACTCATTGACAATTAGAACTGACTCTAAAGATGGAGACTCTACATCATCAGCCTTAACTCACACGAGGTGATAGATATACCCTTTAGAAATTAACTTTCTAGCCTTAAGATAGGAAATAAACTAGCCCTTAGGCACTGCAGAACTAACCTTCCACTCTATAACAGGCTCATTTAGAAATTAGAATTGGACCATCCGAGTTCTACAATTGAGAGAGGCATAACAGACGTAAAGCCTGTCCATACCAAAGATCACATCAAAGTCAATCATTTCTAACTCAATCAAATCATTGTGAGTATCCCTATGATAGATGGACACTTCACAATCTCTATAAACCCTTTCAGCTATGATAGGCTCACCAGTAGGAGTAGAAACACTGAAAGAAGACATTCAGGAAGGATCTCAAACTTAGAAGCCATATATAGAGTAACAAATAATAAAGTGGCACCTGGGTCAAGCAAGACATATACATCATAGGAAAAGAGTTGAAATATACCTGTGACAACATCTGGTGCAACTTCCTGATCTTGTCAATTGCCCATTGCATATAGACGGTTTGTACCACCCACTCGTATTAGTAGTGGTACCTCTCTGATTAGCACTGGTCGGTGGTGCTGCCGAAGACTGAGCTCTATTACCTCTCTCCTCCTACCTTCTCGTTGGGCACTTATTCTGGAAATGACCAGTCTGTCCACATTTATTGCAAGAATTTATTCCCTCACGACACTCACCCAGGTGGAGTGTACCACACTTGCCACATGGTGGTTTCCCCTTCGAACCATGAGTCACACTAGTTTGGGATTGAGAACCCTGAGCTCTGGAATTCTGATAGACCTTTAACTTCTGATCATACCTAATACTCGGAGTTAGTGCACTTGCTGAGAATGGTGCATAGTTTGTAGACCTCTTCTGAAAATAGGACATGTCCCCCTTACCTTGTTTCTACTGGCTAGGCTCATGCCCTTCTGATTTAGCCTTCTTACTCAAATGCTCCTCCCTATATCTCTTCTTATCCTTCTCAAGTTATTGCGCATAGACCATAACTCTAGAGATGTCCATGCCTAGAATTAGCAATGTTGCTTTGCGTTCCGTTTTCACATTTTGTCCCAAGTCGGATATAAACTTTCTCATCTTAAATCTCATGTCAGGGACCATCTCTAGAGCATACCTAGATAGTTGTATGAACTTGAGGCTATATGTTTTGACAGTCATCCCCTCCTACTTCAAGTTGACAAACTCCTCAACCTTTCTTCCCTCAAATCTGGTAGAAAGAAGTGCTCAAGAAAGGCACTTTCAAAATCACTCCAAATGGTAGGTTCAACATCCTCACCTCGACTTTCTTCCCACTGATTGTAGAAAATATTTTCCACATCCTTAAGTTGATAGGAAGTAAGTTCAACTCCCTCATTCTCGATCGCATGCATAGTTTTCAACACCTTCCACATCTCATCAATATAGTTCTAGGGGTCTTCCTTAACCATAGATCCTGTGAAGATCGGTGGGTTCATCCTCAGAAAATCATTAAGTCCGGTGGTAGTAGTTTTCTCTTGGAAGCTAGAGCTAGGGGTCTGTCATCTCCGATTCCCACTTTGAGTGGCGTCTAGTTTGGTGAGCATAGTGAGAGCTCCTCTGAAATCATTTTCTATAGTAGAGTAGGTGGAGCAGTGGGTGCTCGTGGAACACCGGTGGCTCTAGTTGGCCTACCTCGACCCCTCGTCTCCATCCTAGTAGGCACCTCTGGTGGGGGATTCACAACATTGAAGGATGAAGCATCTCTTTGGGTAGCAGTACACTTAGGAGGCATGATCTACAAATGCGTAACACACAAATCAGATAGATACTTTAATAGAGTTTAACTCTGTCGCACAAACTTAGAATACAATAGAAGTGTGACAATTCCTAATGTCCTATAGCCTCCTACTTTAAAGTGTGGTGCAGAACACACCTATAAACAAGACTCTACTTGACACAACATCATAGACTCCCTAGGACAGTTGAACTCTGTGCTTTGATACCAAGTTTGTTATGCCTCGGAAGAGTACCCTTGGTGTGGCCCGTACTCATAGACTATTGTTATCTCTGATACGAACCACTCAACCTCATAACATTTATTCAATCACATTCTAATAGTGGAAGACATCAATGATAAAGAATACTACAAGAACAACAATTATAATGCGGAAATTAAAGGCCAAAGGCCAAATAATCTGTCCATCAACTAAACAAGACTAGTGCAAAAGAAACTAGTCAGAAATAACATCAATACAAAACTCGAGAGTCTAGTCTATGAAGCCTCTAAACATCTAACTAACTGGTGCCAATGATAGGTCCATGGATACCTCAAAAAATTAAAATAAAAAGTTTGTGTCATCCTCCGAAAGTAGGGAAGGACTCACTAATCAACTGAATGTAATAAGTCCTCAATGATACACTTGTTGATGACCTCTAGTACCTGTCTTTGCATCATGAAAAAATACATCCCCAAATGGGCGTCAGTACGTGGAATGTACTGGTATGTAAAATGGTAAAATGAAAAATGTAAAGGCAAAATAATTTTAACTCAAATAGCTCAACTCAGGAAGTAAGGAACTCAGTCATCAAATCAAAAGTCTAAGGTAAGAATGAAGTTTAAACATTGACCACTTATATACCATCTCCTCCCATCCATTCAGAGTACTATCAAGACCTATTTGGGAGTTTCTCTAACCGACAACTATCATCTATGAGCCGGTGATGATATAATGAAGCGATGTCATTGCCATATCCATCCAATACTTTACCAGGGTAAAGGACTGTCACGACCCGGATAAAGGGCCTAGATGTGATATGGCGAAAGAGAACGCGAAGGTCCTCGATCAAGCCATCATAGCATCATCACACACATCATCGGTTCGGAAGCACGGAAGTATACACATAACAAATAAGTTCTAAGGGAAACAGGGCTTTGGACTCAAGCTATGGGGATGTTTCCGGGAATGGGATAAACATGATTTAACATAGCACATAACAGTTATCTCTAAGGGGCGGGTAAGTAGGACTCAAGCTATAGGGGCATTCCGGGTTAGGGGACTTTCCACATAAGCACATAGTCAACATACAATCCCAATAAACATAATCAACACCATTTCCATAACCAAAGCTCATAAATCATAATATCTCAATAGTCATAATATCCAACAAATATAATCCAATGTACAAGAGTTTAGTTTGTCCAACAAGCCTCTACGTAAGATAAAGCGGGGCCTCGACATATTTTGAGGCTCACCCTCAATACATAAGTAAAGAAAAGTAAAAATAATACTAGCTATATAGAAAGTGGTTATTGCCCTTGAACAAAAGGGCTCACCACAAGCAATAGGCTTTAAGATGATCACACATCATCCGGTGGAATATAAAAGTCGTCTCCGGTCCATACATGGTTAGAACATATAGACAAGGAATATGGGTTAGCACATAATATGCACTAAGTATGTGGGCATGCAATGCATATGACAATAGTATGACCAAGAAACATGATAAGGGGACAAGTGATACAAAAGGAATGCACGTAGCCAAGAGATATATAATAATATGCTATGCCATGATGCATGAGATGCAATCCTACAATCATAATAGAGCGAGGATGTAACCTCAACCGATAACGGAGGAGACTCGAACGAGCTACTACCCGGATATGGACTACTTGCCAAGTAGATCCCTAGTCAACCCTTCATCAAGGGGATACATAACAAGTCAATCCCTATCTAGGGAGATAACCCATGGTGGCACATGGTTTGACGAAAAGGATTAAGAACCCTTGAAGATAGTCCATCCTAACTCCAATCCCTTGGTACTGAGTCTCATCCTACGGGAATACTTATATATACATACAACTTTAAATTGGAAGACTTACATTCCTTGCAAATCATGTATCATTAGTCAAAACAAATATTATTGATCAAATCATATTCATGCTTAGGCCTAAGGTCACAAGAGTTTCCAAAATCATTCTCATAATCATTTCCATGTCGATGCAATAAGAGTAGACCATCTATATAGCTTATCATATCAAGTCTTCATAACATATCAAAGTGGTGCAAGTACCCAAAATGCTCAAAGAGCCATAACGGACACACTATGTGATCACAAGCCTTAACATATCATATCATAACAAGAGTTTCATCACAACCAATCTTCAATACATATGCCATGAATGGGGAACAAGTGCATGGGTAATGGAATTCAAACTGTAAATCACAATTCAATGGATAATTCAACTTAAATCATGAGAAAATCCATATTCAAAACATAATGCAAGTTACTCATGCATAATTAAACCATTGAGGGACATGCACATTGATCCTTCAAGAATTTCCATGAACTTCATAAAATTTAAACTTAATTCGTTATTAAATGACCTAATTTCTACATCTCACAATCCAATGCAATGAAATACATCAAAATTAGAAGAACCCATAACTTAAAGAAACTTAAAATCATAAATTAAAGAGTAGGGTTATTGGGTCTTCATGGATGAAAGGGAATCCATGAATCAAACCCACATACCTCAAGATTAACCACAAGAATTGAAGAATTAGCAAGCAAGATGATCTTCCCCAATTTCCTTCAAGCTTTGAACAATGGAGGTCAAGAAAATTCAAGAAATTTTAGAGAGGCTTCAAGAGTATTTTGATGAGTGAAATAGGATTAGGGTTTGAATTTAGGGGTTTAGGAGACTTTAGGGAGGCTAAAAAAGTCATAGTATTAAGCTAATTCACGAAATTAACATTAATGAAGCGAACTAACCCCTGAAACACAATGCCACATGGAAGGCCCCACGTAGCCGTCCAATGTATCACAGACTGTGTACCTGTCTGTGTGGCCTTACTTGGCCACGATTTCAACTCGAACTCTCGGGGGACTTTCAGGAACACTACACGGAGGGACTCACGGACTGTGTGGCTGCACAAGGACCGTGTACTGGTCCGTGGAGCCACATGGACTGTGTACAGGTCCGTGGAGCCACACTTCGCTCGGAGTCCAGCCCCAAGAGCTGGCAAACTCTCTATCCCACTCCATGGGACCTCTCACGACCCGTGTAGGGTCTCACGGACTGTGGGGTGGTCCGTGGGGCTTGCCATGGTCCTTGGCCAGGGTCCTGGCCACCAGGAGCCCACTAGAACATCCCAAAATCCCCCACATGGACCGTGGACCTTCACACGGTCCGTGGTCTAGCCCTTAGCCCATTTCCAAAACCTGGTTTCCAGCGTCCTTCCAATTACGGGCAGTCTCACTGTTTTGGCCATAACGTTTTCATACAAACTCTGAATTGAGTGAAACCAGTTGCGTTGCGAATATCACGCAAAGAGATTCAATTGGATACATAGCAGTCCACATAGTTCATCACTTATCAAAAGTTCTTATCTTTCAAAGTACACTATCCCAACGGCCTCTCAATGCCCCCAAATGGTCCGTTTTGAATTTGGCCACTTAAATACAACCAATGGATACCAAAATTCAACCATGACTAGTACAAAACCATCCAATACCAACCATAAATAATTTTGAAAATATTCGGGTTGTTACAAGGACATCCCATCAGTGGATCTGCAATAATAACATTCAGTCCTCTTTTTGAGACAATAAGGAAACATGTTATTTAATGGTTAAGTACTCTCCTAAATTGGAAATGTAGTTATTGAGTTTGAGTTGGACTTACTCTTACTCAATTCGATGCTCAATACTCCTCCCAAGACTCAACATGCTCATAATACATCAACCTTATGGTTAACTCAACCATCTAGCCTCATTGGACATTTATCAACTTAATTCATCACATCAACCATCAACTCTTTGATTTAATTCTTTAAAAGTTCATCTCTTAACTCATAAGGACTCTATCATGAATCATTCTACTCATATTATTCAGGAAAATAAAAGTAGAGTTACAACATTTAGGGACTTCATAGTCTCATTCGACTCAAGTTTATACTCATGCATACACTTTTAAGTAAAATAGATAAAGATAACAAAAATTCATGCTAGGGTTCATATAGATAAGTAAAATAACCTAATTCAGGCATTTTATTCATAAAAATAGTAGTTTATACAAAATTTTATAGAATTACATTAGAATTTAATAGAAGCTTTCAAAAACCATCAATAGGAAACTCAATTCTTTCATAACTCCATCAATTAGGGTTATGGGGCACACGGAAGAATAAAATCCATGTTTTGGTAAGCCTTACATACCTGGAAATTTGGATTTTTAATCTGCTTGGAAGAACTCTCAAGTTTTTGCTTCAAACGCTAGCATTTTTCTCCCTTGAAACATTGCTCTACGTTTAAAGTATGAGTTTTATCATGAAAGAGGTGATCTAATAGGTTTTAAGACTTATTTAAGTATAACAACGTCAAGTATAGACTTTAAAAGGGTGGAAAAGACCAAAATAACCCTTTAGAAAAAGCTTTCAAAAGTCATCCACGAGCCACTTTTACGGTTCGTGAAATATTCCATGAATCATGGGTCACTTCCATACAATTTTGGGCATGTTTCGAGGTTCTTGGAAATTTCCACGAGACCTATCCATGACCTGTATAATACTTTACGACCCTTAGATGGATCCGTTAAGTTTGGGGCTAAAAATTGATTTTCTGGACCTTTCCACGAAACCTAACTTTATGGGCCGTACTTCAATTCACGATCCATATATGGTTTTGTGAAATTTCCTGTTCGGGCAGTGTTTAGTTAAATGACCAAAACTTTTGACTTTGAACTACAAATAAGGTGAAACTAGTTGTGTTGGAAAGATAACTCAAAGAGATTTAATAAGGTAGGTCATTGGCCACCTAATTACTTGTGTACTAATAGTTATGATCATTTAAAGTTGACCCTTGCATAATATATCACTATAAACTCAATTTATAAGAAGGTTTTGAACTCGTCTAAGTGTTAGAAGTCTCTTGTAACCCTAATACACACTTCACATGTAACAATGAGTCTTGAAATATGGGTACATATCAGAATAGAGTTATGGGGTGTCACACTAATTTAGTCTAAAAGCATTTATTACCAATAATACAGACAAAACAGATCATAGTAGTATCTTTGAAATTTTCTCTTTTTAGTCAAAAGGATGGGAGTATGGAAAGTATAGGGGATACATAAACATAATCTTCTTTTATTTTTTTCTCCGTTTGTACATTCAAAGCTTCATCACACAACACTCTCATTCACTACAATTTCAGTCTTTCTCAGAGAAACAGACACACCAACAAGCCTAAAATCATCCTTTATGGAGTACAAGGGAATTGACAAGAGAAATTTACAGGTAAAAATGAATTTTTTGAGCTTGAAAATCTTGCAGAATTAGTACAAAAATTGATTAGTTATTTTTTAAAATATTAAATTTTTTAGCTCAAGGCTTATTTTATTCAAAATTAAAATTTAAAATATGACTACTAAGTAATAAAACTGGCCCAAATCTAAACCAAAGAACCCGACCCACTAATCCATTGAGACAATATCTAGGAAGGTACCATTCTAGACTCTTCATTTTCACTGCTCTTTTAGAAAAAAAACCAACCATGGTCAAAGCTTCTGGAAGACGCTTCTGCTCCTCTTGCTTCTCCGTATGCTCTCCAACCTCCCACCGATATTGTTGTTTGCTTCTGTCAACACCTAACCAAGAGTATGTCTTTTGTTCTTCCTCCATTATAGATCTATCTTTCTCTGTCATCCTCTCACCTCAGTTCCTTCGATAATCCAGATGGAAAATACAGGGTTATCCATGTCATGTCCTATGGAGGTTTTGATATCTTCTTCTTTGTCGACATTAGGTAGACCTAATGAAATTCTTCTTTATTTACTTGATCAATAATAATAAACTTCATTTTTGGTTTTGCTAGTGGGGGATGTAAAGAAGTAGATCCCAATGATGTCAAGCTCCTACCTTCCTGATATTTCTTTGATGGTGCGCTTGATTTTTGAAATATAATCATGTGGGCTTCTATTTTGTTGGAAACCTTTTTGTACACTGATTAGTTATTAATGTGCTTCTTTACTCGCTTTGTGAATTATGATCTTGTTTTTTTGTCTTACCTCTCCATAAGAGCTCTGACCTTTTTGCTCTTTTGATGTCTCAAGCACATAACCAAGGTTGAGGTGTAGGATGATCATCATCCAAGCAACCAATTTTGCAATCTGGGTTGAAAGAAAAAAGTTTTGTTTTTTAACTCATCTTTGTGAAAAGGGTTCTTTGTTTTTGTTTTACCCCTCCATAAGAGCTCCAATCTTTTTTCTCTTTTGATGACTTGAGCACACCATCAAAGTTTGAGTCAGAAGATGCTTATCATCCAAGCAACAACTTTTGAGATCTGGGTTGAAAGCAAAAAGTTTTTTTTAACTCACCTTTTCATCACAATCGAGCTTTTCCTACTTTATTCTTTGTTGTTTTTGTTTGTTTTTTTTTCTACTTCTTGCATTATTCTCCTGTTGGTCGAAAAAAGAATCAACTTTTAACCCCATTTATTAGGAAATTAAGCTTTATTTCTTTTCCCATTTTGTTTGTTTTGTTATAGTTGTCTCCTGGGAAGTTGAGGTCTATGTTGTAGGAGCAGAAAAGAAGAGAAAACAAGAAAGAAGAGATGATGTCGTTGAAGATCAAGAGCTTGAATCTGCCACTATGCCCTTGAGATCCTATTTTCCTGAGATCCATGACTCTGGTATAGTAATGCATTGACATTTTGTATATTACACAATGAGACTTTGCATTTAGGTGAGTACCTTTATTTCTTGCTTTAGTGCTTACCTTTTTTTTGAATTAGACTGACTTTCGTGAACATCAACTTCTTCTAGCATGGTCTGCCATTTGCAATGCAAGCACTTGCATTTCTTTCCAGGTTGTAGTTACTACTTGAAGCATTCAATGGTTGATAGCATGGTGACATGACAACTGAACATTTTAAGCGCCTGTCCTGTTTCAGACTATGAGTTTCAAGGCCAATGCCTCACTTCTGTCCTCCATCATTACTGGAATCGTTTATGTTGGCAGCATATTCATTTCGATCTACCTTGTTGACAAGGTTGAATGGAGAAATTGCTCCTTCCAGCTTGTTGCCAAATGTTGATTTCTCAATTGGCAATCGGAGCAATTTTGGATACAGATTTATCAGAGACTGGAATGTTGAACAAGACACTTGCATCAGTAGTGGTGTTTCTGGTGTGTATGCATGTAATGTCATTCACATGGTCATGAGGACCTCTTGGTTGGTAAATTCTGAGTGAGACATTTCCATTGGAAACAAGGACAACAGGTTTTGCGTTCGTAGTAGGAACAAAAATGATCTTCTCTTCTCTCATTGCACAAGTTTTCTTGACTATGCTTTGCACAATGCAAGCCTACATTTTCTTCTTTTTCTCCGGTTAGATAGTATTCATGGGACTTTCCTTCATATTCATTTTGCCTGAAACGAGGGGAGTACCAATTGATTCCATGGTTTAAAGAGTCTGGATGCAAAACCCTATTTGGAAGAGATTCCTCTAAAATGCATTGATCTTTATTAGGTGGTTTGTTTGTGATCAAAAGTAGTTTGTTAAATTAGCTTCAAGAGGCTTTTGATCAGATGTTTACTTTCGTTTGTAGGTTCAATTGTACATCACTTATTCTAGTTTGATATTCTTTTTCATTACTTCTCAAGTCTATTATCAAATTTAGATATTCTTCAGTCATTTCCTACAGTTATAAATTAAATGCAATAGCTCTTTACAAATATCCTTATCAAATATAAAGATTCTTCAACCATCTTCAACTTCATAAACATTGCAATGTGAAGTCTGACTCTCGAAAAGAAATAGAGAGAGAGAAAGAAAATTGAAATGGAAGAGCTAGAAAAGAAGAGACAGGAAAGAAAAAGAAAAAAAGAAAAAAAGAAAAAACTGAATTTATTATAGATTGATATATATTTTCCATTCTCATTTTTATATATGTTTATTATCTTGATCCATACAAGAGTGAAACAACTGGATCAATATTATTCAAATATGTATAAACTTATTTCCATCGAACTTGTATTTAAAATACCAAGTGTAACACCCCGAAAGTTTTGGAAGTAAAACAGGACCTCAAACCTAGTTCTATTAGAGGCATTTTACGAATCATAGTTCGTATGATGGGTCGTCATTGGTGATTCGTAGTTGGAGTTGAAATAATGGGTCTCTGATTATGAACAGGACAAGAGGAATTACGAGTAGTGGTTTGTTTTATGGCCCGTGTACCAGGACGTAAAAGGTGTTCCAGAGTTGAAAACTTTGGCTAAGAATAGAAGAGGGTTCACGAGAGAGAACCACGACTCGTAACCTGTTCCACGGATCATCAATAAATTTTCGTAGAATGAGATTCAGAAACCCAAAATTTTGGTCTGATTTCCACGAGAGAGAACCATGACCCGTAACCTGTTCCACGGACCATAAATGGAGGTCCGTAGAATAAGATACAGAAACCTAAAATTTTTGTTTGCTTTCCACAGGAGAGGATCACGACCCATAACCTCTTCCGCAGACCATAAATAGGGTTTCGTGATGCACTTTTGAAAATTTTCTTGGAGGATAATTCTATCATTTTACATTCTTTTTTATTAAAATCATGACGATTTGGGAGTTATTAAGCGTCTTTATCAGTACCCTAAGGATATTTTCTTCTCATTCAACACTTAAACTTTTTGAAAGCAAAGATTGGAGGAGAAACTCTAGGGTTTCCAAGTATTTAATTGTGGTCCTTAGAGTTGTGATTGTTCTTCGATTCCAAGGTATGTAAGGTTACCCAAAGCATAGGATTAAGTCCATCCACGCACCCTTTCATACATGATTGAATTAAGACATAGAGATTGTAACAACCCAGAAATGTTTTAACCTTGTAAAGCTAATTAAGATCTGATTTGACTCTAGTATGGTTGGTTAATGATCTTCATGAGTCGTTCTGAATGGCCGTATTCAAAGAATATGCATTGGTTAAGTTCTACATGATGTCTTGTGGAAGTACTGACTTTAAATGGTCATATCTCTTAGAACAAGTAGAAATGGGAATTTCATGACCTATCAAATTGAAGCTCTTTGAGTTATCTTTCCAACGCATTTGGTTTCACTCGATTCGGCATTCAGACGAAGAAGTTATGGTTTTTTTGGTGGGACTACCTGCACATGGATCCTTTTCTGGAAATTGTTTAACGCATACTCCCATGGTAGCCTTCACAGACCGAGTGCCACTTCATGGTCTGTGAAGAGGCTCATGTGACCTCTCACGAGGCATGGTAAGGTGTTTCGGGATGGCCTTGACTTGAGGATTGGTTCTATGTATAAGGCTAGCATTTTGGAAATCGCGTCAACGACGAATGGAGTCTCACAGACTATGTGAGGCCTCATGGCCCGTGAACCTGTCCATGTGAGGGTTCCAACCAAGGCTCTTAGCCAATTGAGGCTCTATGGACCAGTTCATGTTCCGTTTGAAGACTCACGGACCGTGAAGCCTTCCATGTAGTTGCAGGAGTAAAACTTTTCTAAGTATGGAATCTCCTATGGACCATTGGAAGAGTCAAATTTAACTGTTCATATCTCTTAGCACAGGAAAAATTGGGTGACCCATTACTTTTAAAATTTGAGCTCTTTGAATTATCTTTCCAACAAAATTGGCTTTACTCAATTCCGAGTTTGTAGTAAAATGTTATGCCCATTTTTGTAGAAGCTGTCGGTGCTGAGTAAGTGAGCCTCACGACCCGTGTAGAGGCTCATAACCCGTGAAGCGGGCTGTGGGGCCTTCGGGATAAATTTTCAAGTTGCATTTTATTGAGGTATTTTTGATAATTTGACCCATTCCCAAGGTCTTTTATGACCTTTAAACCTATTCTAAGCCCCAAATCAGATTATACACTTTCACTTATTCTAATTCAAATCATAAAATACTCTCTACTAGTCTTGAGGTTGAAGATTCAATTGGGGATTTAAGGAGGGCTTTCTTCTTCTCAATTCAATTCCTTCTTCATTCTTATTAGGTATCAAGGTATGATGGAATTTATTCATGGCTCCTTTCAACCATGAAGCCCCAAATTGATTTCTTCTATTGATTTTATGAAATTATGCTTACTCTGAATTTAGCTCTTTTAAATTATTGTTGATTTGATTAAATTGAAGTAGGAGTCAGGGGTGGATCTAAGTGGAGCATGTCGGGTGCTCGAGCACCCATTGATCCCGAAAATATTTGTGTATTTATATAGAAAATATGAAAATATTATATAAATATAAGGATAAGCATCCAATGAAGAAGATGTTCTGTGGGTGCTTTGGTTCTGACTGTGTTTTTAAAGTCCACGCGAGCTGCCAGACGAGGGTTCGAACCCCACTGGCAGCGGGATCGAATACCACTGGTAGCACCAATTATTTTTCCCCTTCAAATACACGTTTTTACTTATTTTTCCACAAATCTTTTTCCTTATTACCAAGTCTCAACTTACCTTTTCCTATTCCCAATAAAATATGTTGATTTTAAAGATTTTTTTAGTTTTTTTTTCTTTTGACTATTCTTATGCCCTTCAATTTTTTTAACAACTTTACTATTTCACTTCTAATAAGAACTTTTGTTCTCTTTTTTAAACCCAAAAAATTACTATTTAACTTTGCCCTCTTTTTTAAACTCTGAACGACCTCTCTTCTTTTTCTTAAAAAAAAATTAAAATTCTTCTTCTTGTTTCAAAGAACGTGACCAAGATCAATCATCAAGTTTATTCTTCACAAAATCAAAATACAAAAGTAAGGTAAGAAGATTTGGTGTTTTGATTAAAATTAGGTATTATGAAAAAAATAGAATTTTTAAAACTAAGGTCTAGAGTTAAGATTTTCAACTCTTATTGCTCATATTCTTAAAAACACATTCAAGTTTTTAAAAAAAGAATTCTTGATCAACATATTTATAAGTTATTACTAGTAGGTCATTGTGACTTGTGATTATAAGTTTTTTTTTATTATGATAATATTAATCGTTATTTTATCATTTATTTTTTTATTGATATGTTCAAGTTGCTATATATTTATATTGTGTGATTACAAGCAATTTTATATTAAAGAGAATGAGCGCCCACAGTCTTTAAATCCTGGATCCGCCACTGGTAGGAGTTGCATTTAATTGTAGATTTTAAAGTGAATTAAACCCTAATTTATTGAATTCCATTGGTGTTATGAAGGTTCAATTGTGCATGTCCCCTTACTCTTTAAATATATGCATGGGTGATATTATTTAAGCTTTGATTGTTGATTTAATTATGAATTTCATATCAATTCTTCCTATTATGAGTTTAAATTATGAATTCTAATTTCCCATGCTATTCTCATCATCATTAATGACATATGCATACTTGATACTTGATTTTGATGAAACTATTGATATGGGCTAAGTCCCACATTGACTTGACTTGACTTGATTTTTGTAAGACATGGGATATAAGTAGATTGTGATCACATCTTGTTTTGACTTGGCCTTTTTGAGAATTTTGGGTGATTCCACCATCTTGTACTTGTCTTGAATGAGCTACTCCTATGCATTGGCCTTACACTTGATATTTCAACTCTTATTTGGCTTTTTAGCCTAAATATAAAAAGACTTGAATTAGATTTGGCTTTTTAACCCAACTTTGCATTGCATTGATTTGAAAGTACTTATCCTTCGTGTTGAAAGCATGTATATGTATTTGTATTCTTGTGGGATGATAACTTAACACTGATGGGATTGGAGTAGTAAGTGGGCTATCCCCAAGTGTCCCACTCCTTTCTTTTGAACTATGTGCCAGCATAGGTATTCTTGATATGATATGATATGACTTGAAAATTTTTCTGAAAAGATCGAGTTGTAAGGAAGGTGGCCATCACACCAAAATATCTGGGTCGTAAGATGTAGTATGGGCTATCCTTGGTAAGTAGTCCACCCTTATCTCGATGGGGGGCTTAACTTCAGGAGTTTATGTATTGGCTCACATGGATTGTGATGTTGGTTATGTCTCATCCTCGATACTTTAATCATTATGACATTTCATGCATCATGGATTTCATGGCATATTGATATATTATTCTTTCCTATATTCTCCTTCTATATATTGTGCCCTTGTCATCTAACTTGTTTTGTAGGTTTCATGTTCATACGCATTGCATGCCCGCATACTTAGTGCATTCTATGTACTAACTCATATTCTTCATCTACATGATCTAACCATGTAGGGCCGGATTTGATATCTATCCACCTTTGAACGATTTGCTTGGTGATCTCGGATTGTTGCTTGTGGTGAGCCCTTTACTTCAAGGGAAAAACCCAGTTCCCTCTATCTTATGTTTGCTATGTCTTTTCTATCTTATGACTTGAGGGTGAGCCCGAGTTATGACATGGCCCCCATCTTATTCTATGTAAAGGCATTGTTGGACATATCAAATCCTATTGTACGCCCGTATTATATGCTTGATTGAGATACTATGACTACATTATGTTTGACTATTATTATGCTTATTCTATCTTGATACGTTTTGATGAGAATGTGATTATGTGGAAAGTCCCAAGTTCCTCCTTGCCCCCATAGTTTGAGTCATACTTACCCGCCCCTTAGAACGTACTTTCTATGTGGTATGTGATTCATTTAAATCCCTTCCCTAATGACGTCCCCATAGCTTGAGTCCAAAGCCCTGTAATCCCTTAGAATTATGTGCTACTTCTTATATTATGTGCTTCCAAACCAATTATATATAAATCGATGCTAAGATGTCTTGATTGAGGGCTCTAGGATTCTCATTTATCATGTCACATCTAGGCCCTACTTTCGGGTCGTGACAAAGATTGAGTAATAAAATCCTATAATCTTAACCTTCTAGTTACTTTCATTTATTATTGAGTTTTCATGTATAATTATGATTGAATTGATGAGATGCATGTTGATTACATGAAGTTAGAGCATTAATTTATGAACCCTAAATTGCATCATCCTATGTAACCTTATTGCATTGATTAAGTTGAGCATGATTGGAGCATGATGAGTAAATTTGTTTTTATATGTATATAATGAGCAAGCTACAGGTAATCATGCGATGAGCATGATTGATTGGAGTCTAAATGACTATTTCAGTGAGAGTCTTGAATGATTAGTTAGTCTTGATAAGCCTGCATAATTGAAGGTTTTGATTGGCCGATTTGTTAAGCAGTTGAATGGAGATTATGGAGTTGATGTAAAATGTTGATTGATATGAGCATATTTTAGTCTTGGGGAGAAGTATTGATAATCGATATGGGCACGAGTAGACAAAGAGTCTAACCCATAAACTATGCTTCCAGCATAGGGTAGTTGTACCGTTAATTTGGGTGACTCATGTCCCAACAAAATAGACATTGATTGTGGATCCAAGAGAGGTTTGATCGTCCCTTACCTTGGCAAGTATTGGATGGGCGAGGCAATGGAATTGCCTTTGTAGTAGATCACAAAACTAAAGGTAGTGGGAGTGTTGTTAGTTAAGACAAACTCCAAGTAACACATGATGGAACGTGAAATGTTTTAAAATGAGTTGCATAACACTGAGTTTATTTCTAAAGAATCATTTTATTCTTAAATTGCATGTTTATTGAGTTGAGTTTTAAATTGTGGAGTTGATTGTTGAGCTAATTTGGTTGATTAGTATTTGAGCCTTACTTGTTTCCTTAGCCATTTTACATACTAGTATTGTCACACCCCGAGAGGGTACCCTTGGTGTGGCCGAAACTCAGAGACTATTCCTAGCCCCCAAGCGAACCAGTTGGCCTCATCACATTAGTTTAATCATAATCTAACAACAAAAGACATCAACAATCAAGAATATTTAATGTAAAACATTAACAAAATTGATAATCCAAGGTCAAAGACCAAACCATCTATCAATCAACTGAGTAAGACTAGTGTGAAAGAAACTAGCCAAAAACATAATCTAATCACAACTTGACAATTTAGTCTATGAAGACTCTATATCATCTGACCAAATGGTGCCAATGACACGTCCATGGATATCTCAAAAAAAAAAAAAGTTAAAATCAAAGCTAGAAGAGAAACATGATATCATCCGGAAGCAGGGGAGGACTCACCACTCAGCTGAAGGCAAATGGGGAACTATCAACCACTAGTACCTGTCTTTGCATCATAAAAAGATGCAGGCCCAAATGGATGCCCATACGTGGAATGTACGAGTATGTAAAATAGCATAATGAAATATTTAAAGGTAGAATAACATCAACTTAAGTAACTCAAATCAAGAAAGTAGGAACTCAATCAGCATGTCAAGAATCTAAAGTAAGAATACAACTTAGACAATGGCCACTCATATACCATCTAATCCAATCCACTAAGAGTTTTATCAAAAACTATATGGGAGTTTCTCTAACCAACAACCATCACCTATGATCCGATAATGATACAACAAAGTGACGTCGTTACCACATCCATCCAATACTTTTCCATGGTAAACGATATCCCATCAATGGATCCATAATCAATAACATCAGTCCTCATTTTCAGACAATAGGGAAACATTTGATTTTATGGTTCAATCCTCTCCTGCATTGTTATGTCGTTATTGAGTTCACATTGGACTTACTCTTTCTCAATTTGATGCTCAAAACTCCTCCCAAGGCTTGACATGCTCATAAGACATCAATTCTATGGTTAACCCATTCAATTAGTCTTTTTAGACATTTGTTAACTCAATTAATCACTTCAACTATCAACTCTTTGGTTAGGAACATTATCTTAGGATTTAGCTCTTGACTCATAAAGACTCTCTATCATCCATCATTCCAACTCATAATATTCAAGTACAAAAGTAGAGTTAAAAATTTTGAATTTTGTACTCTTCAGGCTCAAATCATACTCACATATACCCATAAGTGCAATATATGAAAATAACAAGAACTCATTCTAGGGTTCATGTAGAAAAATAAAATCATCTATTTCAAGTGTTTTATTCATAAAAATTATTATTCATAGATTGTATAGGAATTCATTAGGGTTTAAGTAAATTTTTCAAGAAACATTCATAGAAGACTCAATTTGCTCAAAACTCAATTAATGCGGGTTATGGGCCACATGGAAGAACATAATCCATGTTCGAGTTAACCTTACATACCTTAAAGTTTTGAGTGTTGGAACAACTTGAAGAACTCACAAAATTCTCTGGAAACCCTAGCTTTTTCTCCCCTTGAAACCATGCTCTGAGTTTGAGAATGGGTTTTACTGTAAAAAGGTTGAATATATATGTTTTGGTACTTATTTAGCTATAAAACTGACAAGTTAAGGCTTAGAAAGGGAAGGAAAAGACCAAAATACTCCTTACAATGCTGCCAAAGTTGTCCAAGGGTCAATACACGACTGGTAGAAACATCTACGGTCTGTAGAAACCCATTCACAAATTTTTAGGTAAAGTTTGGGGTCTTTAAATCCATTCCACGAGCCCAAATCATGACCCATAGAAGCATCTATGGTGTAAAATCCTAGAAATTTTGAAAATGAAACAGGTCCTCAGACTTGGTTTTACAAGAGAGTTTACAAGTCGTGCTCTGGGGTATGGCTTGTGGACCAAGTCGTAAAAAGTGTTCCAGAGTTGAAATGTTTTTGTCAAGTATAGAAGGGAGTCCACAAGAGGGAACATGACACATAACCTCTTCCATAACCCGTCTGACAAGTCAAAGAATGAGATCCAAAAACCTATATTTTGGTTTGATTTCCATGAGAGTGGACCACAAATCGTAACATGTTTCACGGGCCGTTTGTATGTTAGTAGAATAAGATCCAGAAACCCATATTTTTGTTTGATTTCCATGAGAGTGAACCATGACTTTTAATGTGTTTCACGAGCCGTCTGTTGATCCATAGTATGAGATCCAGAAACTCAAATTTTTATCTACTTTCTACAGAGAGGACCACGACCCGTAACTTGTTTCACAAGCCATAGAAGGGGTTTCATAGTCCACTTTCGATAGTTTTCTTGAAGGATAATTCTATCTTTTCTCATCATATTTAATTAAAACCCACGATGTTTTTGACTTGTTTTAGACCTCTTATCAGTACCCTAAGGGTACTAATCTTAAAAAAAACACTTATAAACTCTAGAGATCATCGATGAAGGGGAGAAAACTAGGGTTACAAATGTGAGAGTGGAGACTTTCTGAGAGTTGATTATTCTTCAAAATTTCCAGGTATGTAAGGCTACTCTTAGAGTTTTTTTTAGTTCATCCACATGCCCCACATCATGATTTCTTGTACTTGAGTTCGAGTAGAGAGATTATGAAAGGGTTGAGTCTCTATGCATGTTTTCTGTAAAGGTTTTCTTGTAAACTATATATTTTTATGTATCTTTACATGTTTGATGATCATCATGAACTTGTTTTAATAAAAAAATATTTTTATACAAATTATCTCATGAACCCTAGATATTGTTTATATAAGAATTGCATGAAAGAACCTAGGGATTGAGTCTAGAGCCTTGATTTGAGAATGTTGAATGTGATTGTGATGTGAGCATGATGATAGATTGATAGAATTTTGTGGTCCTGTGAGTCTGCATAATTGAACCCCAAAGATTGGTCCAAGTTGAAAGTCCTCCTATGAGAATGTTTAATTCATTCTTGAAAGGTTGATGAATTGATTGGTCGAATTGTTGAAAGATTGATTTGATAGAATTGATGAATTGAAAGAGTCCATTAAGAAACTCACTAATTTGTTGATTGGAATTGATTGTTTTATGAGCATAGAGTCTTGGGAGGATTATCGAGCACCAAATTGAGTGAGAATAAGTTTCACTCAAACTCAATAACTACATCTCCAAACGTAGGAGTGGACTGAGTCTGTTAAAGTCGAACATGTTCCTATTTTGAAGGTTGAGTCCGTTGTATAGCTCTTGTTGTCAGATTTTGTTCTGGTTTTAAAAGACTAAGTATCCATTGTCTAATTTCTTCCATATCTTTTTCTCTTACTTCTCTACAATTTGAGTAGATCATGGTCTGTTCTCTTGCATAGTTAGTCCATACTAAGTTTCCTTTTAAATAGTTTGTTGATAATTCTTGTAATATTGTAGCTAGTCCAATTGTTCTCTTATGTGCATAGAACGCTGGTATTTCTTCTTTTGATATCTCATCCTGTTGTTCGATTTTTTTGGGGATTATCATTTCTTTTGTAAGTCCTATTTTAATGACCTGTATCACTGACTTTATTTCGTTGTGTAATATTTTTGTTGTTGCCGCATAACATTTTATGAAAAATAATGTTCCTTTCGTAATTCTCTTGTAGTGTAAGAATGTTTTGTGTAGTTCGGGGATCATTGCTATCTCGTTTTCATCTGTTGTATATACTGTATTTAGTAGTCCAAAGTTGTAGCAAGTTGCTACTAGATTAGCATTGGTGCCTGATTGCGCTATAAGCTTGTTATATCCTTGGAGATTTTGAGTAATATAATTTGTTTTTGGGTCTGTTGTTGCCTTTGATC
>JBCEWC010005435.1:0-24990 GCA_038996855.1 Solanum aculeatissimum
AACCCAAACCAATACGGGAAGCATCACAATAAACAACAAAACCTTCTAACCCATCCGAAAGTGACAAAATAGGAGCGGACACAAGTCTTTCTTTCAAAGTTTGGAAGCTTTCCTCACACTCATCCGACCACACAAATTTAGCCTTCTTTTGAGTCAACTTAGTCATAGGGTATGTGGATTTGATTTGTGAAGATCTTTCCTTCACAAAGCTCAAGTTCCCTATTCTATTTTGGGTTCAAGGTTTATGCATGTTGTGAAGTTTTGGAAATTTGATCTAATCATGTAGTTTGTGATGCATCCTTAGTAATATGAATTATATTAGTATTATGTTATGACCTATGATTCATATTGAGTTGAAATTCATAATTTTTTAGTTAGGATTTTACCAGTACCATGTTTGGTTAATTTGAATGACTTTAAATGATTACATCCTATCTTATGTATGCATCATATATATATATATAGATAGATAGATTTCATGTTTACAAGTCTTTGAGCATGAAAAACCCATATTTTGACCTAACTTATATGAAGAGGATGTTTTATGAAAGAAAGAAGTCCCAATTCATACTATACAAGAATATAAAGGTCCTAAATGTTAAAAGTCATCATTTATGTTATGGCTGCATGAGAATACTATGAAACTTTATGTAAGATCATGAATTCCTTTCTTTATACATCATAGATATTATGAATGATGAAGGTTGCCAAGTATTCTATGAAACTCATTGAAGTTACAAGAAAGCTATGCATTATTGAAAGGTCTTCTTTATTATGTTATGATGTACAAGTTTATGCATGTCATGACTATGCTCTTGTCTATGTTTATTTGGGACTAGACTCATTCGAGTCAAGAATGAATGAATAACCAAAAAGGATGGTGTTCCCATACGGTACATATTAAATTAAATTCCAAAAAAGAGTGGTGTTCCCATAAGGTTTTTATCATATGTTAATACAAAAAGATGGTGTTCCCATAAGGTGATTATGAGGCATCAACTAAAAAAAATGGTGTTCCCGTAAGGTGAATGATAGCCCGTTAGTAGAGGGAAAAGAGATGATGAGCTGATAGTAGAGGTATAGACAAGATTATGATGCTAGCCGATAGTAGAGGCTTAGACAAGACATAGGAGCTATCTTTTTTATGATGATTAATGTTCTAAATGTTTATGGGATGGGTTAGTAGAATACCTCTCCACTAATGATTTCATGAATCATGCTTATGATTATTCTATGAGAGTTTTACTTAGCACCGAGTGGACTTTGGGATGAATGTGGAAGCTCCCCGTTAGAAGAGGCATGAGACCATTAGTAGAATCTCATTGCCCCATAACTACGTGCCACCTTAAAAAATAAGAGTCACCCACTAGTAGAGGTTGATTTCTAGACTAGCCGATAGTAGAGGTTTCTCAATAGCAAGGCTTTAACGGATCGACTTAGGCATCTTACAAGGTCACCTTGGCAAGTGATTTCCCCCTTTCTTCAAGTATAGGGGAAATATCGATACTCCATGGTTTAGCTCACATGGTTTATGTCGGTTAAAGGATACTCTCACAGATGTTCAAGTTCTCCTTATGACACCAAGATGTACTTCTATGATGATTTAAGATGGTTCTCTCTTTTTATGTCTAAAGATGTCTATTTTTATGAAAGGTGTTTTAAAATTTCAATGACTCGTTGTTTCACAAGTTCAAATAGTATTTATCCTAAAGGTATATGACTAAGTCTTCAAGTAGGAAATACGGCTTCATTATGATTTTTAATGATACTTGCATAATAAAATGGACCTTTATGTAAAGTGATGTATTATTCAGCCAAGAATATTAATATTTTAATTTATTCATAACAATATGTGTTTTCTCATAGTCCAAGTCTATGTCTTCTTATGCTTCCAAGTAAGGTAAGTTCTTTATTTCTCATATGCATTACTTTGTATTCTATGACGAAAGTAAAATGTCTAAATGATTCTTCTATAATGAAATAGTCTCTCAAGTAAAATGATGCATTGTTCACTTGAATAATCTAGTATTTCAAATGTACATGACAACATATGCTTTCCCCCAAATTTGAGTTTACATGCCTTATCATGCACTTGAGCAAGAGTATGTTCTTCATTCCTTTTTGCATTATCTCATGATTTTATGACTGAAGTAATGTGATAACTGATCACCTGTATGTACATTTTCTTCATATTTCAAAATGTTTCATCTATGGTATGTGGTCTAAACCCCTATAATACATATACGTTCCAAATTATTTGATTTCCTTATTTATGACCATGTTCATTATGTATTTTACTAAGTTCTTTCTAAAGTTATCTTTTTATATTTTAAATGGTATTGGCTTGATTAAGACTTACTAATGCTTTTAGAAATTATTTATAATAATATGAGACTTAATATGGATCATGTCATCATTGTTTCCATATTATGTATTTCATACCTCTATACCAGTACATTCAAAGTACTATGCATAGTTCTTTGCCTACATGATTTAACCATGTAGGGACTGGTGCTCCTCGATATCCTCCACGTGGCTAGCTTGGATTTGTGAAGATTGTGCTTGTGGTGAGTTCTCTAGTTCGGGGACAATATCCTACTTCTATCTTGCTCATGTTGAGACTTTATTTCACTTTACTTTCTAATTTGAGGGTGAGCCTTGGACATGTCTTGTCCCCATCCTATTCATGCTTATAGGTGTTGTTGGATACTATGCTATGTACCTATGATGTGATGTTGAGATTTGTTTTGGAGATTTATCCCTTAGACCCTATCACTTATGTGATGCTATTGATAATGATGGAAACTGATGAAAGTCCTAAGTCCCAATTACCCCATAGCTTGAGTCCTACTTACCCTCCCCTTAGTACTGTCTTTCTAGGTGTTTCATACAAATCCTAATTCCCTATTCATCCTCATAGAGTGAGTCATAAACCCCAATTCCCTTAGAATTATATGTTGAATGTTTGCTTTATATTCTGCAACTAAGGATGTGCAAAAGATATGCTAAGAGACTTGTTTAGGTTGCCTTCGGGTTTCCCATTCATCGTGTCACGTCTAGGCCCTGGGCTTGGGTCATGACACCTAGATGCCTGAAAGACTAACCTCGTGTCTGAACCAAGGTATGGCTACCCTGGCCACCTATACCCACTGTACCACTATCAGAAATCTATAGAGCAGCCTAAACTGGCCTACAATGTGGGACCTACTATTGATAATCCCGACCCCAAAAAACCTCTACCATAAGATCGACGGTTGGTGAAACTACCCTGACGACAAGGCCACTTGTCACTACCTCCATAGGCCTTGCAATGTATCACCTCAATGGTGTGTGCATAATCTACTACATGAAGGAATGAACACTCGGATGCAACCATTTGCTCCATAGCCAACCTCAAAGGATAAGATAAACCCCTGACAAATCTTTGGACCCGCTCCTACTCTGCCGGCATGATCATAGTGGTGCGTCGGGACAACTCATGGAACTGTGCCTCATGATTAGCAATGCACATCGATCCTTATACCAAAGCTATAAAATCATTTCTCAGCCTCTCCCTCAAACTTAAAGGCACAAACTTCTCCAAGAAAGCCTCAGGGAACTATGTCCATGTCAAAGGAAGTGAACGTGTTGGTCTGCAACTAAGGTAGGACCTCCACCATTACTTTGCTAGCCCATCCAGCTTGAAAGCAATGTAATCAACCCCATGGGACTCAAAAAACCCAAGGTTATGCAACCACTCTTGACAACTAACCAAAAACTCGTCAGCATCCTCACCCATAAATAAGGGTGGCAACACAACCGGAACTTACCAATTTTGATACCAGTCTATCCCGATTCATTATCAGATCCGGTGCCGATTCGGTAGAGTCACGATTAAAATTTGGTATAGGGGGGCCTGTAGGGATAACGAGATGGGAGAGGGATTATTTATCCATAAGTTTCAATCTGAAACTATCAGTACTGGTCTGATTTTGATCTGACAAAAATAATTTAAATATAACAATTGGTCGTTGGGAGCAGGGCCCACCCCAACAACTCAATTTGGAAAGTCCCAAAAGTAGTCGTTTCAAATGTCTATTTTCATTTTCCCCCACCCCTTTTAATTTTAACCCCAAAGAAAAAATATTTTACACTATACCCCCCACTCTCTTTCATTATTTTTCATACAAATTCTCACTCAACTTTCTCAATTCTCTCTACTCTCAAGATAATTATTTATTATTTACTCCCAATTCTCAAATTATTAATTTTGTTTAGTTATTTAGTTTAAAATTTTTGGTGGATTAATTTGGAGAATCTTTAAGCTTCAAGTTTCATTAATTTCGGCTTCTACATCTGTTTTTGCGCAGACGTTCGGTACATTCGTTTCAACTTACAAATTTCATCTTTTTAGTTCTTATTCTATAATAGTTTAATTATTCATTTTTTGTATTCATATTATCTTTAATTTCATTACTTCTATAAGTTTAATTTAATATGAATTTCGGTAGAAAAGAAAAAGAAAAAATTATTTTTTTCGTGGAATTACTAATGCATTAACCTGTAAAAATAAATCAGTTGGTACTTCTTCGAAATCTAAATCAAGACAACCACCATTAAGAATTAATATGGAAGAGTTTGCACATGTTGATGAAACTTGTTTTAATATTGATCCTAATACTGGGTTAGATCATGAATTTTTAGAAATAAGATTTGGTAATTTAAATGAGTCACTTGATGAAGATGAAAATGAAATTAATGATTATGATGATGAAACACAACCACTTTTTACTGCTACTAGTTCCCCCTCTCCCGCTCCCACTTTCCTCGTACATCCTTCCTAGACTAAGCCCAAGGCGGAACGTCCGTAAAATTAATTTTTTGAAAATTTATGATCCAAAATAAATATAAAACTCAAACAATTTGTAATAAATGTAAACATATTTTAAACTATAAAACTTTGAGAAAGGGGGGTGGGATGGGTCATTTAAAAAATTATTTGATAAATTGTTGTAACGAGAATTTATGCAAGTCCAAGCTATAGCGAAGGCTAAAAAATATGAAACTCCCCTTCCCGAGTCATCAGTAGGAGTAGAGGGTTCTAACATGGTTCAATCACTTAAACACTTCTAATGTTTTCGGTCCTAGTACACATTGCCCTTATAAACAACGGGACCTTGAAGAACTTGCTAAAATGATTGTTATTGCTGGTTTGTCATTTAATTTTGTTAAAAATCCTAGTTTTTATTCATTATATTCAAATTGTATAATTCATCGTTTACTGGTTTTTCAAGAAATACAACTAAAAAAGTCATTTTTAATTACCAAGATCAACATGTACACTATCTTCATTGTTTATTTGGGTATAATACTTGTAAATTGGCAATCACTTCTAATATGGGTCGTAGTGTAACTGATAATGATTATTTTACAATTACTGGAGATTGGATTGATGAAACATGGATAATGCAAAAATGAATTTTAGGTTATAAAAGTTGTGAACTGCGTAAACTCGGTGCTTATATAGCGCAAGCAATTCTTGATGATTTAGAATTTTATGAAATTTCAAGAAAAATAATTAGTGTAACTTTAGATAATGTTTCTAGCAACACACATGTTTTTGATTATTTAAAACTAACACTTAGTCTTATTTATGATGATGGTTTTCATATTAGATGTGCTACACATATTTATAATTTGATTGTTAGAGACGGTGTATCAATGTTTGAAAATGGTTGTATAAAGTTGAAGTTGCATGTCATTTTATTTTTAAATGTCAATTATAAGCTAGACGTAGGGAATTTGAAAATCGGTGTATTAAATATAATCTTTCTGTTATAAAAATTTCTAAAAAAGTAGTTACTAAGTGAAATTCTTTGTATGAAATACTTAAAGTAGCTTATGAATATAGAAAGCTTGTTATAGTGATTTGGAATATTCATAACGCTGATATGGATTATCGACTTGATGATTCTGATTGGTGTGATATTAAGGAACTTATTGAATTTTTAAAAGTTTTTTATTTAGCTACAAAATAAATTTTCAGTCTTTGTTATCCAACTATTTGTTCATTTTTACCAAACATTGTGCTATTTCTGGTAAATTTACTCAGTTTAAAAATAATTCAAAATTTAAAGAGACTATTAAAAAATGATTGAAAATTTTCAAAAATATTTTTTTCTAATTTCTCAAATTTATTTAACTGCTTGTTTATTTAACCTAACCTACAAAGAAGTAGGTGCATCTCGTATGGTACAAAGAATATATACAAATTTAGATATTGAAGATGACGAAGACAACCAATCACATAATTTGGCAATAGTTAAAAGTAGCATTAAAATTGAAACTAGCAAATTATATGATTTGTATGATTCAGGTATAGAACAAGTACAATATCAAGAACCTGAATCATCTAGATGTAATACGAGGACAACATTGATGATATGTTAGAAAGTTATCTTGGTCTTACTTCTAACGAGAAAAAATAGTTTTTATGAATATATTAACCAGGGTACAAAAAGCATAAAGGATAAAGAGGGCAAGCTTCAACTTTTGGAATGGTGGAAGAATTGTGGCAAAGATTTTCCAAAACTTCAGTGTGTGATTTGTGATGTGCTGGCTACTCAAGCATCGTCAGTGACTTCGGAAGACGCTTTTAGTGCGGCAAGATTCCAAATAGGAGACCGTAAATATTCACTAGCAACATATAGTTTAGAAATTTTGATTTTATTTAGAGACTTGATTAATGTGGAGTGAAGGAATTTAGGGCTTCTAACTTTGCCAGCTCAATTTGAAGTCGATATAGATAATATTTTATCGTAATCAAGTGAAGACGATATAAATTTTTTGGAGGAGCAAGCTCAACAACCAATTCCAGAAAATATAACATTAGAAATGTTAGAATCACTTTGACAAGATTTTTATGGTACCTTGAGATATTAGTATATTACTTAAGGCCTAATTGAATAGAATCCTTCCTAGAAGGTGACTGCGTAGATTAGGTTTTTTTCTAATATTTGTACAATTTAATATTTTACTAATAAACTTATAGGCTATTTGCCTCAATTTTTTTTAAACTATTAACTTGAATTTACTACAAGTCTTTAATTTTTAATATATATTTTCCTACTACAAATTGTCAAACCCCGGGAGGGTACCCTAGATGTGGTCGGCACTCAGAGATTATTGCTAGTCTCCAAGCAAACCACTTGGACTCATCACATTAATTCAATCAATATTTAACATATCAGCGGAAGTCTAAAGATAGTAAAAGGGTTGACAATCTCAATATATAAATGGTCAAATCAAGTCAATGAGGCTAGTATGAAAGGAACTAGCCCAAAATAATATCCAGCCAAACAAATCAACTCTAGTCTATAAAGTCTCTATCAACCATTCCATGGTGCCAATGACAGGTCCATGGCTACCTTAAATCAAAATGAAAGCAAGTCTAAGGTCTAACTCTAAAAGCTAGATGAAATAAATAGTGTGCATCCTCCGAGATTAGGGAGGACTCACCAATCAACTGAAAAGTGGAGGAGATCCTCAACGAAGTGTCTGTTGATGATCTCTAGAACCTACCTCTACATCATAAAATGGGGCAGTCCAAATGGACGCCAATATGTGGATTGTACGAGTATGTAAAATGGATGAATGAAACAAATATAGGTAGAATAACATTAACCCAAAAAATACTCAATCGGGATGTCAAATGTCTATCTAAAGCAAGAATAAAGAGTAGATAATGACCAATCAATACCAATCCAATCTGAATACAATTCAAGCAAATCAGAGTATTACTAGGAAGGAACCTTTTATGGGAGTTTCTCTTATCCAGCAATAATCACTTATGAGCCAGTGATAGTACAATAATCCCATTGATGTTTCCACAATCATTCAATCCTTGCCATGTTAAAGAACGAATCAATCCACTTTGGATCAAAAAAAAGTCATCTATTATTTTAGGGACCTATCAAGAGGAAACATCCTACTTAACAGTTTCAATCCTCTCCTACATTGGCGATGTAGTTAATGAGTTCGAGTTGGACTTACTCTCACTCAATTTGGTGCTCAATACTCCTTCCAAGACTCAATGCACATAAGACAATAAACCTCAATCAAACCAATCATGAGTCTCATAAGGACTCTTATCAATCCATACATTCTATCACAATCGAGTCTTTTGGCCTATTAATTATCCAATCAACTCTCAATCATATCTTTCAAGAAGAGTTTAGACCAATCATTAAGAGTACTATCAATTAGACCAATCTTTAGAGTTCAATTATGAAGTCTCTTAGGACCATCAAATTCTATCAACCCATCATCATGCTCACATCACCATCACAATCAACATTCTCAAAATCAAATCTCTACACTCTAGGTTTACTCATGCAATCTTTTATGAAATAACATATAGATTTTGTGAAACAACTTATGTAAAAGTATTAATTCATTAAATTAAGTTTATGATGCTCATCAACATATGAAAATATAGAAAACATATAGATAATCATAAGAAGAGATTCGAGAAAATATTCATAGAGACTCAAAATATTCATAGAGACTCAATACCTTCGCCTATCAATCTGTCTCAATCAAGGGGCACATGAAAGAATAATTTCATGCTTTAGGTTAGCCTAGCATACCTGGTATGAAGTTTGGCAATCAATTCCTAAGGGTTTCTACTCAAGTCTCTTGAATCCCTTGCTCTCTCCTCCTCTTCTTAGCCCTAGCTTCTTAGTTAGTACGTACTAGAGACTTAGGAATGGATTTCCAAACCTTTTTTAGGCTAAATGTGACCTATATTGGTCGTGGATTAAGTTTTGTGGGGTTGGAAAAAAGTATAGAATGCTCCTCGATGATTTCAAATTTTAAACTTTGGTAGAATAGGTCGGTGATCGGGTTCGCGATGCGGACCTGTCGCGTACACGTTTATTTTTTTCTAAAAATCATTCGATGGATTTTCTAATCCCACAAAAAATATTAGAATCACCATTAAGTGCAAATTCACGATAAGTCTGCGGCAGGACATGTCACGCACTTTCTGGAATTACATTTTTGTCCCAAAATATTATTTTTCGATCCGGTTTATCTAAAAATCAACCAAGATCATTTTCCCACAAATTTTTTCATGATGATCACAGTTCCGGCCTCAGATTTTCTAAAAGAGTTTTGAAAGATGAGTTATACAAGCGTCTCTCATCTAGGGGTATTTTGGTAATTTTACCAGGTGTAACAAAATATTTCAAAGTTTAAAAGAAAAATCTTGAAAGTTGTTCATCTTAAAAGTTAAAACTTTAAAATCTAAAATGAAACATTCAAACTTTAAAGTTTAAACTTTAAAATCTAAGGTTTTAAACTTATAAAAACTTTAAACTTGAAAACTTTAAATTTAAACTTATATATTTGATAATTTTAAACTTTAAAACTTTTGAAAACTTTAAAGTTTAAACTTATATATTTGATCATTTTAAACTTTAAAAAATTCCAAAGTTTAAACTTATATATTTGATTATTTTAAAATCTAAACTTTAAAATTTTAAAAAATTTAAACTTTAAAAACTTTAAACTTATATATTTGATAATTGAGAATTTTAAACTTTAAACTTTACAACTTTAAACTTTATCACTTACCAATTATTTTAATTTAAAAAAAATACATTATCTGGTCTACCGATCTGGTCCGACTTCGGTCAATACCGGACCAGAACGAAAGTCCCTAAAATTACTGGTACGTCCAGTTTTACTCGAATATTTCAAATTTATTGTCGATGTCGGCCCAGTAGCGGAAAGTTCTGATCTGGTTGTCTTGGTATCGGTTTCGCTGCCATCCTTACCCACAACACTTGAGAATCTAGGAGGTCCTAATCTAATGAAACCTCTCAAACATCTTCTACTCCTTAGTAGACATTGCTAGCCTTAAGGTCAATGGTTGACCCACAGTAGGGATTTCTTGAACTACCAGTCGGGGAGCCATAGTAGTATGTTGTGAACTTGGGGGTCTGATCAAATGGAACCCCTGCCTGATCTGAAGTCTAACCCTTCTCTCTTATCTGAGGTACCACAGAAATGCTCAAAATAATGGTTTCTTGGGACATACCCTCTATGAAACTAACCTGTAGTAGTGGTGTGGCCATGAATCTAGGTGGAGAAGGAGCTAGAACCTCCTTAGTAGGTTGATGCTAAAAATTGTGCAACCTCAATCTCAAGCTCTGATGTCGATGCCTGCTCCTACTCATGGGTTGATGCTATGACCATAGCTTTGCCTCGACCTCCACCCCTCCCTTTGCCCAAAGCTGGGGCTCCACTTGTATGTGTAAGGGGCTCACAATCGCCTGTAGAAAGTCTAGCTTGTCTTTTCTGAGAAAGAGTGAAACAATAAGGCTTCAAATGCTAAATTGTAATTGCAAAGAACAATTAGAATCAAGAATACCAAGTTCATCCTAACAACTCTTGATAACCTCTCGAATATTGGATATAGATATCATCGTACCGATCTGTGAGACTCTACTAGATACTTACTCTTGAAATGATGAGATCGGTGAATCTAAGCTCTGATACTACTATGTCATGACCCAAATACGGATCATGATGGAGCTTACTATAACCCCCTAAGAAGGCAAGGCAACCTAAGATTTTGAATTTAATATAAAATTATTTGTTCAGCATAGATAATAATAATAATAAAAAGTAAAACATAATATAAAATAACAAATAAACATGGGAAAAAGCGTAAATATGCAATATGATACAAAATATGCTAAGTGCCTGAAGTAACCAAAAGTCAAACTAACACTAGAATCGAACCACATAACCTGATATCACCATATACAAGAGCTACTAAGTACCAACAATTGATAAACACAAATAAGTACAATATAATATGAATGTCTAAAAAGCAAAATATAATCAGATAATGAAGAAGGAAAGCGACAAGTCTTTGGACGCTAGGAGCTTACCACTATTCAGATCGCCAATAGTTATGGATGACCAGGCACGTACTGAGGGTGGCTCGAACTGGGGTCTGCATCAAAAAGATACAGAAGTGTAGTATGAGTACCAAATCATGAGGTACCCAGAAGACATCATAGGCCAACCAAGCACAGATAGACAATATTCAAGATAAATAGCACGATGATAAATTAATAGGTAAAGCACGAAAATAAATAACAGTGGAGTAATTGAGATAAGGAAAGTAGCATCAATATACCAAAAGCAGTACCAAATATCATAAGTTACGCCAACCACATTTCCTTTCTTTATAAACAAACACAAATATTTCCCTGTCTAATAAAAGTAACTATAACTCAAAAATAGTCGCGAACTACCTGGAATAGCTTCGAGCTTCCATAGGAATATCCATAACCCAAAATATCTATGGGCCACTCAGAATATCATTAAGCTATCAATATATGTATTATGTAACTCGAAAGCATGTCTACGGGCCATCAGGAAAATCATCAAGCTATCAATATAAATATGTAACCCAAAATATCTACGGGTCTCCCAGAACATCATCAAGCTAGCAATATAAAGCAAATCCTCTACCCACTTTATAAAGGAAATAAGGCACCATATTTCTATCAACTAAACACAATTTTGGTAGAATCACATAAACTCTCCAACATTCTCACTTTCCACCAAATCTCTTGTTTTAGACATACACTAGGTCAATATCATCAAAAACAACCAACAACCAATTAACTTCATCCACATTAGTCATTTTTCAAATTTCAACAATTTTCCAAAACTTACAAGTCATGAACAATCACAAACCATAAATATAATAAATCACATAAGCTAGAAATTTGGCACTTCTACCTAAGTTTAATCCCCTAACAAATCATTTCTAAGGATTTTCTACGACATAACACAAAGAATTTCCTAGACTAAGGCTTCCAGTCACCAATCATAAAAATTTCAAAACTTTTGATCCTCAATATTCCATCTCACTAAAATTTCACTAATTTACATCCTATTCATACAATACTATTCAAATTATATAAAATCAATCTAAGCCAAGTCTAAAAAGAGAAGTCATAACCTACCTCAAAGATGAAAAGGCAATAACCTACTACTTTGATGCCTTGCCCTTCCAAATAGCCTCCAAACAATGCCACTCTATCAAATTATTGATAAACAAGTCAAAACAAAACCAATGATACTCATATTGCCATAATTAAATTTTGATTGGAATTGACTAAAAATTTGACATTGGGACCCGCAAATGAAATTGAGAAATCTACTTTGTCATAAGGTCCCAATAGGCTAAAGGAACTTGTACCCCAAAAATGGATACATTCTGAGCAAAAAAGGGGCCCAAAATAACCCACCAATTGTCATGTCCTAACTAACTTTTTAATGAAATTTGGTCAAGAAATTTGGAAAACTTACAAGATTTTTTGGAGGTTGAAGGTTGTCGGAATGTGCCAACAAGAAATACGAAGTTACCGGAACAAGAATTGCAGAATTTGGCCAAGAATTGCCCTCAAAATCTTGAAAATGCCAAGTCTCAAAATGAGGCTTGGCTACTAGAATCAGGCTCTTTTATCTCATTGAAGCCAGCAAACAATAACCTTAGCGGACATGGGATTTGACTTGCGATCACAGGGTTGGCCTTCTCTTACCCTCGCGAATGTAGAGATATCTACCATGAAGGCGGAGGTTAGCTCAATCAAACCTCTCCAAATGCGGAGACCCCTTCAGCAAATGGAGAGGTAAATGGGGGAATTCCTTCACAAATGCGGCTAGGAATCTGAGAATGTGGAGCCTTAGACAGTTTATCCTCCGTAATCACAAAGGCCTACTCACGAATGCAGGGGTCTAGGGGCCTGACCCTCCACGAACGCGGAGCATTACCTCCATATGCACCAGTAACAACTGGTGTTGATCTTGGAAAAAATGGGATTTCTCTGATGGGGATCCGAGATTCATTCAAAATCCCATCTACATAAACAAATCACGCTATCCAACTAGAAATGACATTTCAGACTTAATGGAATTGAAGAATTTTTGAACGGAAGTCATTTTGACAAAATGTTGACCTAAGTTAACATTTTAAAGAATTTAACTGTAAAGACCCTAAAGGTTATTTTTGGATATTTCTGTTAAATTATTATTTTTTTCGTTCCTAGAAGTTGCTTTAAGTCATTTTTGGTTACGTTTAAAAGTCAAATTTTGAAAATCTTGTGAAAAGTTAGAGTTTAGCAAAAAAAAGAGTTTTTAAAGGCTTAAGTTTGGAAATTTTTTAGTTTTGAGGTCATCTTGTGTTTCGAGTGTCAAAATTCAATTTTGTCAATTTTATAAGCTTCAGAATGCAGAATCTGGTCTAAAGAACTTGTAGAACTGAATGCGGAGTTAAAACAAAGATTTTGGACCCAAAGTTGCTTTTTTAGTTAATTTTTGGATCATAGTTTAACTTTGATCAACATTTGGAGTTCAGAAACTCGAATCGTAATTTCATCAATTTTAGTGGTTTTGGATGGTGAAACTAATATTAAAAATGGCTTCATTATAATTTTTAAAGCTTCTAAGATTATTTAGAGTATTTGAGTCCTAAACTAGTTTAAACGATCTTTCTCGGATTTTTGGCCAAGGAGGTCTCAAATTTGAATTCTGAGGGTTTTATTGAGTTCAAGATATCATTTCTGGTAGGGTTTCATGTTTGGTTTGTGTTCACGGGGTTTTGAACTAATTTTGAGGGTCCTAGTTGTGAATTATTTTTGTTGTGTTGTGATGGTTTTAGCTATTTCTTGTGCAACCTACTTAGTACTCCACGTTCGCGAGGTTACCCCGCATTCACGAAGTGTAGTGTAACTCGACTTCCGCTTTTGCATAGGTGGGACCGTGTTCGTGGAGTGGGGCCTCTTTGTGATTGCATTCGTGGATTAACACTCTGTGTTCGCATATTAACACTCCGTGTTCGTGGAGTGTTAAGCACAGTGGACCTCTGCATTCACAGATAATTGTCCACATTCACAGAGCTATTTATGTCCCTGAATAGAAAATGATTTTAAAGTGATGGGTTTAATTGATTTTCACCATTTTTACATCTTTAAGCTCGATTTTAGGTGACTTCTTCAAGGTTTTTCAAGTCAAGACTATTGGGTAACTAATTTCTACTCCATTTCTTCAATTTTTATTAATTAATTTATGATTTTAATTTAAAATTGGAGACTTTTAATGGGAGAATATGGGGGTTTTCCGGCTATGGAATTTTTATTTAAAAATTGGTACTTTGAGTCTATTTCAACTATGTTTTTGAATTGATTTTCACGTTGGAATCCTTATTACGTGGATAATATTTTCATGTAATAATTTTTAGATTTTGATTACTTTTTCTGACACGAGAATTTTTTATCATTTTAACCTTTTCACCTGAATTAATTGATTTTAGTGTCATTAGATTCGTTATGTGACTATGATGCTATATTTGATTTGGTTGTGACATTTTGAGTGCGAATTTGAGGGGAAAAGCTCCGATTATTACTTGATTTGGCTACTAGTTGAGGCAAGTGAAATCCTAAACTTTGTTAGCCTTACTTGAACATTGCATTTCCTTTATTTATCGCTTAAAATGATTAGATACTTCTGGTTGAATTGAGTTGTGGTTGATAAATTGTGAAAAATTGGCCAATTATAAATTTTGTGTATGATTTAAAAGTGAAATAATGAGATTGATACTTGTTGATTTGTGATTACGATATTGAGAATCCTTTATGGTATGAGAAGGTGAATTATGGATTGTGTTATGTTTGCTTATTGTCGAAATTAGAAATATTGTGGTTGAGTTTTACTTGCGGGTTAGAAACATTTATTATAGGCTTGAAACAGACTCGTCATTATGTCTTATTGATTGTAATATTTTACTTGAGATGATGTATTTATTATGAAGTGGAATCTTATTTGCACTCATCATCATTGCATCATTTATATATGTTCTTGATGTACATTGTGAATGAGTACCACTTATGAAATACTGATGAGAAATAGGGGATGGGTCATACAAGCCGTGGTATGTGACACAAATGAGAAATAGAGGATGGGTCATACGAGCCGTGGAATGAAACACAAATAAGAAATAGGGGACGAGCCACACGAGTCATGGAATATGACATTGATTATATATTGGGGGCAGGCCTTACGCTCTAGGAAGGTACATGGAAAAATATGTCCCCCATAAGTTCTGGACTGATTATATTAGTGGTTATGTATCATAGAACAGATATACGTCATGATTACTTGACATTGCACTTACATCATTTCACTTCATATCATTCCATTACATATCACACCATATTACTTTGTGTTTATGACTTGATTTAGTTATTTGTGAATGGATTATGTGATGGTTATACTTGAACTATAGTTGTTGAGTATCTGAAACTATTTGAAGATATCTATTGCATGACCGAGCTATAAATTGAAATATTGTTGTACAATTGATCTATTTCATGTGGTTTCTATTGAAAGGGGCCTTATGTAGATATGTATATATATATGTATGTTGTTGTTGCTAAGACTTTTCTGAGTGCAGGTATTTAGTTCAGTGGTATGTGGTTGGTGTGGAAGGAGTATTTTATTTTGTAAGCTTTACTCATTGTTTAGATCCTCTTGCTAGGTGTCTGTTGTTTGGTACTCACCCTTGCTTATACGTCTTTATGCAGGTTGTGAGCCCAATTCTACCTGAGTTAGCTTCCATCCTTTCAGACCGAGGTTCCTATATATTCGAGGTAGCAGTTTACTTACTTTGGCACTCTCAAAGTCCCTTTCTATTAATCTTATGTTCTATTTGAGGACTGAGACTCAAACTTGTATTTACTTTCTATTGTATTCAGTATTAGAGGCTTGTACATATGACACCAGTCTAGGGATAGTTTTATAAACTCGTTATCCTAGTGCTTGTCCTATATTTAGACTATATTTCTCCCACTTTAGTTTATGTTTTGATTCAAGCAGGTTCTGGCTTACTTATCTTAGTGGGTTAGGAAAGTGTCATCATACTCATTTTTGGGTCGTGACATTTTTGGTATCAGAACCCCAGGTTCATAAGCCTCACATGTGTACAAGCCTAGTCGCGTAGAGTCTTAAGGATCGGTGCAGAGACTTTTGTTACTTATATTTGAGAAGCTACGGAGACTGTTAGGAAATTACCTTTTATTCTCTCAATTCTTGTCGTGTGTGGTTGTATTTGGGTAGTTGATTGTTGTGTATTCTTTTGGTAGATGGCCAAGACCATATCCTTATCTACAGGAAGAGCCGAGGAGCCAGCTCGTGAGGCTACTATTGAGGCCCTAGCTCGGGGAAGATGTAGAGGTAGAGCCAAAGGTTGAGGTAGTGGCCAAGGATATGCCCGTGGTATAGCTCCTATGAGGGATTATGATAGAGGCATGCTATCTAAGCCTCCAATCGAACCTACGTAGGACCAAGCTCCTCTAGAGCTCAAGGATCCAGTTACACTTTAGGGCACACTTCACAGGATGATGGGCATGCTATAGACCATGCCCAAGGTATACCATAGGCATCAGCTAGGTATAAGGTCCCCCCACCTCAAGTGTCGAAGCAACCCTAGGATTATGATGATTATGTGGTGGACCATTTAGCTTCAATAGGTGAGCCACCTTATATGCCTCAACATGTGACAGTTAATACACCAGTTCAGATGGTTTCTCTAGCTCAGGTTGCACATAAGCCGATATTGGCAGTCGATGATCATTAGAGATATGACTGGTTTTAGAAGATAAAACCATCTCAGTTTTAAGGTGGTAAAGGAAAATATGCTTATGAGTTTCTCATGTTAAGTTATGAGGTGTTAGGGACCGTGGTCCTAGTGGATTTACGAGGGGTCAGATTCATTGCCTTATAATTGAGAGGATCAGCTTGAGAGTGGTGGCGGGCCTATATACGGTCTAGGACAAAAAGGTCCCCTTCAGTTGAGTAGGAAGTATATTTTGAGGCTTTTTGGGAGAGGATTATTCCCTGGAGTATTAACGAGGAGAGATGGTCTAGATTTGAGACCTTGATCCAGGGTGGCATGATCGTAGCTGAGTATAAGGCCAGGTTTTACCAACTATCTCAACATGATTTGTCATTGATTTCTACTGAGACAGAGAGAGTTCACAGGTTCGTGAAGAGTTTGGCATTCTCCATCCGCTCGTATATGTTCAAGTCCTCATGGGAGGGTGTTTTTCTCCAAACTATAGTAGGTACCACCAAGGAGGTGGAGTTACGTTGAGAGAGGAGTTTGGAGATGCCAAGAGGGTCTATCCTTCAGGTCACTTCACCAGCACTTCATCCAGAGGTAGAGGTTTCCATAGAAGAGGTGATGCTCCTCAGCATAGAGGGTTGGTCCATGCACCTCTGCCTGCTTCAAAAGGTGGTCAGGGACCTCGTGGTTCTCATGGTTATAGTCAGGGAACGTTTAGCTCTCAGTAGTGGCCCATGGGATGGGGTGTCTACAGTGTTCCCTCTCTACCTTCTCAGTCCTCCCCTCACCCGAGATCATGTTATAGGTATACATGTGCTCAGATTTTGCCTCCACCAAACTCATATGGGGCCATACCGCTCTTATTCAGCGACACTAGTTAGAGATCAAGCACCTACGATTAGAGATTCGACCTCTTATATTAGGGGTCATGGTAGAGGTCATCTCGGTAGAGGTAGACATACTCCAGGAAGGGGTACAGGTGATATAGTGAAGTAGTAGGGTGGCAAAGGTCCTGCTCAGATAGTTGAGGTTATAGGCAAACATTTTTATGATTTTCTTGGGAGGCCCGAGGCCAAGGCATCAGATGCAGTCACCACTGGTATTTTTCTGGTTTGCCATCGCCATACATCAGTGTTATTTGATCCTGGTCTACTTATTCATATGTGTCACATGCATATTTCTCCTTGGAATTTGATTTGCCTTGTGATGCCATGTTTGTGCTTGTCCATGTTTCGACCCCAATAAGTGATCCTTTAGTGGTGGATCGAGTGTATCAATCCTATCTTGTCTCCTTAGATGGCTATGATACTTAGGTTGGCATGATTATACTTGATATGGTTAACTTTGATGTGATATTAGGGATGAATTGTCTTTCTCCTCATTAGGCTATTCTTAATTGTTATGCTAAGATTGTGACTTTAGCTATTCTGAGGAAATCGAGCATAGTATGGTGGGGTTTGAGTGGTTTCTATCCTAATAGAGTTATCACTTATATATGGGCTTGGAAGTTAGTTGACCAGGGTTGTCTTGCTTATCTGGCCTTTATTTGTGATACTGGTCTTGAGCTGCCACCGATGGAGTCTATTCTTATTGTTTGGGAGTTTGGTGACGTGTTTCCTATAGACCTTCCTAGAGTATCTCCTGATAGGGATATTGATTTCACTATTAATTTTGAGTTGAGCACTCAGCCCATTTCTATTTCTCCCTACCATATGGCTCCAGCTGAGTTAAAAACGCTAAAGGATAAGCTCCAAGATTAGTTGAGTAAATGGTTCATACGCCCTAGTGTATCTCCTTGGGGTGTCCCTGTCTTGTTTGTGAAGAAGAAGGATGGCTCTATGAGAATGTGTATTGATTATAAGCAGCTGAACAAGGTGATGGTTAACATTAAGTATCCTCTGCCTAGGATTGATTACCATCATAGTGCAGCTGTATTTTCTAAGATTGATTTGAGATCTGGATATCATTAGCTAAGGATCAGGTTAACATTCCTAAGAGAGCTCTCTGGACAAGCTATGGGCACTATGAGTTTCTTTTGATCTCATTTGGGCTAACTAATGCCTCGATAGCATTTATGGAGCTGATGAATGGTGTATATCGACTATATTTAGACTCCTTTGTTATTGTCTTCATCGATGATATATTGGTCTACTCCAAGACCAAGGTACATCATAAGCAACACTTGAAAATTGTGCTTTAGCATCTTAGAGAGGAGAGGGTGTATGATAAGTTCACTAAGTATGAGTTTTGGCTGAGTTCGGTGTCATTCTTGGGTCATATTGTGTCTAGAGAGGGAGGGTATTTGGGTTGATTCAGTGAAGATTGAGGTAGTTTAGGGTTAGACTAGATCTACTTCAGCCACTGAGATTCATAGTTTTGTGGGCCTAGCTGATTATACAAGGGATTTGTGTAGGATTTCTCTTTTATATCAGCTCTATTGAGCAGGCTCACTCAGAAGAATGCTCCATTCCAATGGTCGAATGAGTGTGAGGAGAGCTTCCAAAAGCTCAAGTTACTGTTGACCACCGCTCCTATATTGAGTTTGACAGAGGAGGGTGTTGGGTTCACGGTGTATTGTGATACATCTGGAGTTGGTTTGGGTAGAGTCTTGATGCAAAAGGAAAAAGTGATAGCTTATGCCTCTAGACAGTTGAAGACTCATGAGAAAAACTATCACACCCACGATTTAGAGTTGGCAGTTATTATGTTTGTGTTGAAGCTATGGAGGCGCTATCTTTATGGTGTTCACTGTGACATCTACATTGGTCATCGTAGTCTATAGTACGTATTCAGCCAGAAGGACCTTAACTTGAGACAAAGAAGGTGGATTGAGCTTCTAAAGGATTATTTTGTGACTATCCTATATCACTGGGTAAGGCCAATTTATTAGCAGATATTTTGAGTAGGGAGGCTTCTAGTATGGAGAGTTTGTAGCTACTCGAGAGGAAGAGTGACCCTTGGCTAGAGATGTTCAGAGGTTAGCTAATGGGTTGCTGAGATTGCAGCTATCTGAGGATGGTGGTGTGCTTGCTTGCTTGGAGTCTCGATCCTCCTTGATGGATAGATTAGGAGTCGACAGTTTGAGGATGAGAAACTATATTATATTCGTGACAAGGTGATTATAGAGGAGGCTAAGGAAGCCAAGCTTGATTTGGAGGGTGTATTGAGGATCAGGGGTAGGATTTGTGTGCCTAAGGTAAGTGATTTGATCAGATTGATCCTTGAGGAGGCTCACTGTGCTAGATATTCCATTCACCCGAGGACAGCTAAGATGTACCATGATTTGAGCCAATATTATTAGTGGTTCTGCATGAAGAGGGACATTTCAGAGTTTGTGGCTAGGTGCTTGATATGTCAATACATTAAGTGCGATCATCTGAGGCCAGGTGGAGAGCTATAGAGGATGCTCATTCCCGAGTGGAAGAAGGAATGCATCACTATGGACTTCATAGTTGGCTTACCTCTTATAGTTGGTGAGTTTGACCCTATATGGGTAGTGGTGGACCGATTGACTAAGTTTGCCCACATCATCCCAGTCAAAGTGAAATTCACAGCTGAGAAGCTAGCTCAGCTTTACATCAGTCAAATAGTGAGACTTCATAGGGTCTTGATTTTCATTGTGTCAGATCGTGGCTTATTGTTTACATCCCATTTCTTGAAGGTCTTGCAGCATGGCCTGGGTACCAAACTAGATTTGAGTACAACTTTTCATCCCCAGACGATGGTCAGTCAGAGAGCACTATTCAGGTGCTTGAGGATATGCTTAGAGCTTGTGTTGTTGACTTTGGTGCCAGCTGGGATCAGCATTTTCCCTTGGCGGAGTTTTCTTATGACAACAGTTATCATTTCAGCATCCAGATGGCCCCTTTTGAGGCACTATATGGGCAGAGATGTAGATCGCCCATAGGTTGATTTTGTTGTGGTTGATAGCCTTGACACTAATTTGCTTAGAGATGTCATGGAGCAGGTGTGTTTGACTCAGAGTAGATTGTTGACATCCCAGAGCCGTCAAAAGAGTTATGCTGATAGGCGAGTTCAACCATTGGAGTTCATGGAGGGAGATCGGGTTTGGTTGAGGATTTCACCCATGAAAGGTGTTATGCGGTTTAGAAAGAAGGATAAGCTCAGCCTAGCTATATTGGCCCTTTTGAGATACTTGAGCATATGGGAGAGGTAGCCTAAAAACTTGACTTGCCACCTAGTTTGTTCTCGGTTCATCTTATGTTTCATGTATCTATATTGTGGTGCTATGTTCCTTATGATTCTCATATATTATCCCTTGATTCAGTGGAATTAAATCTAAATTTGACCTATGAGGAGGAGCCCGTGGCTATTTTGGATAGGCAGGTTAGGAAGTTGAGAACAAAAGAGATAGCTTCAGTGAAGGTTCAATAGTGCCATAGGCCCGTGAGTGAGGCTACTTAGGATACGGAGTTTAATATGTGGGCCAGATATCCTCACCTTTTTGGGACTTTAGGTATGTTTCCTTGCCTTATGTTTGAGGACGAACATTACTTTTAGTGGTGGATGATGTACTGACCCTAAAGGTCAATTTTGGAAATCTTAGTTAAATTACTATTTTGTCCTTTCTGGAAGTTGTTGTAAGTCATTTTTGGTTAAGTCTAAAAGTAAAATTTTGAAAATCTTGTGAAAAGTTGAAGTTTTGCAAAAGAAAGAGTTTTTAAAGGCTTAAGTTTGGGAAATTTTGAGTTTTGTGGTCATCTTGAGTTTCGATTTGTCAGAATTTAATTTTGTAAATTCCATTAGCTCCGGAATGCAGAATATGATCTAGGAGAACTTGCAGAACTGAATCAGAGTTAAGAATAAAGATTTTGGACCCAAAGTTACTTTTTTAGTTGATTTTTGGATCATAGTTTGACTTTGGTTAACATTCGGAGTTGGGAAACTCAAATAAAAATTCTGTCCATTCCAGTGGTTTTGGATGGTGAAACTAACGCTAGAAATGACTTTGTTATAATTTTTAGAGCTTCCGAGATTATTTTGAGTATTTGAGTCCTAAATTACTTTAAATGATCTTTCTTGGATTCTAGGCCAAGGAGGTCTCGAATTCAAATTTTGACGATTCCATTAAGTTTGGAACGTCGTTTCTGGTAGGTTTCCATGTTTGATTTGTGTTCATGGGGCTCCGAATAAATTTCGAGGGTCCTAGTTGTGAATTATTTTTGTAGTGGTGTGTTGGTTTTAGTTGTTTTTGGTGGCCTACTTAGTACTCTGCGTTCGCGGAGTGTTGTGTATCTTGACATCCGCATTCGTGGAGGTGGACCCATGTTCGTAGAGTGGGGCCTCTTTGTGATCCGCGTTTGCGGAGTGTTAGGCACAATGGCCCTCTATGTTCGTGGATAATTATTCACGTTCACCAATATTTATAGATCAACAATATAAGGATCAAGTTCATTCATCATATGTTCCATAGACGACACTTATAAGTTCATAAATGATAAAGGTGTGTAATGCAATGTCAAGTATAATGATGAATGTCTGACCTAGTAATACACACCCAGTGTCTCTCAGTTTGGGACCCATGGGGGACTTTTAGTCCATGCATCCGTCACAGCGTGTGACACGATTCTCGAATCATAGTATCCATCGCGGCGTGCAACACGACCCATAAATCATAGTATCCTTCACGATGTGCGACATGATCCTCGAATTATAGTATCCATCGCAGCGTGTGAAACGTCTCTCAAAATGATACATCCTCTTTATTTTCTTATTCTTTCTTAATTCACATAACCTTTGTCACAATTTTGTCTCAGAAATCAATGTAATTAGCCATGTTCACATAAATAATGAGGAGATGACCATTTTTCTAATAATGCACAATTTATTACAACACAATCATGATACAACATCAACAACAAATACATAAACCTTTCAAATCACTGTCGACATATAACATATCAATATATAAACAGCTTTCCTTTTATTATCCCTTTTTCATCACAGAATTATTCAATAAGAACAACCAAACCATCACCAAGTCCCACTAATCTCAAACACAAACAATAAGAAAATACTTGATTTTATACACTTAACAAGAGTCGAGAAATTCACTTGCCTCAATTAATCAAATAATCACTTTAGAACTTGAGTCTTTTGTAATGCTTTTGGATGATCAAAATCTGTTCAAATACATAATCTACATAAGGATACGAATCTAATGACACTCATATTGCTATATTTATTTTTGGCTAAAAACTCAGGTCAAAAAGTCACCCTCGAGCCCTCGAATTCAAATTTGAAATTTTCTTTCAAATTATGTTTATCCATAATCAAATAAACTCATACGTCAAATTTCAGCTAAAATGGATCATTATTCAACTCCCAATTCAAGATTTTATTTTAAGAATCCTGGGACTGTATTTTCATAATTTTGCATAAACTGTACACATTTTTATCCTAAAAATTTGTTAATAATCTCATGAAAGTTTAATAAAAAAGACGGGAATAATTACCTTGATTCTTGGAGATGAAAATTACAATTTTCTCCTTCTTTTTTCCTTTGTTTTTCCTCCCTCTTTTCTTTTCTCTTTTTACATGTGTGCGCTCCTCTTTTTTCCTATTTCTGTTTGTTTCTTGAATTGGGCATTCAACCCTCTATTTTTTTTCTTTTATCTATTTTTTTTGCTTGTCCCTTTTTTATTTATTTGTTTAGAGGGGTATTTCCCTTTCTTTTATGTATTTATTTATTTATTTATTTGTTCTCTTAGTTCTTTTTTTAAAAATTAAATGAGTACTAAAAGTAACAAATTTCACTTATTTTATTTTAATAAATATGGAATAAGTGGTGTAGAATATTAAATAAATTATCAATTTAACTCTTAACTCATAAATTAAATTAATTATCTATAATTAATCGTAATTACTGAACAGTTCAAAAATTTTAATTTTAATTTACGAAAAAAAAAATTATGGAAAAGTATGGACTCATTCTCAAAATGACCTAACGGGTCATTACAGAGTACCACTTATGAAACATTGATGAGAAATAGGGGATGGGCCACATGAGTCGTGGCATGTGACACAAATGAGAAATAAAAGACAGGCCACATGAGTCGTGGCATGAAACACAAATGAGAAATAGCGGATGGGTCACACAAGTCGTGACATGTGATGTTGATTTTATATTAGGGTCAGACCTCACACTCTAGGGCAGGTACATGGACAGATATGTCCCTCGTAGGTTCCGGACTGATTTTATCAACGGATGTGTATCATAGGATAGACATGCATCATGATTACTTAAAATTACATTTATATCATTTCATATCATTCCATTACATATCATACCATTTTACCTTGTGTTTATGACTTGATTCAGTTATTTGCAAATGAATTATGTGATGGTTATACTAAATTATAGTTGTTGAGTATCTGAAACTATCTGAAGATATTTGTTGCATGACTGAGCTGTAAATTGAAATATTATTGTACAATTGATCTATTTCATATGATTTCTATTGAAGGTGACCTTGTATAGATGTATGTATATATATATATGTTGTTGTTGCTGGGACTTTTCTGAGTGCATGTATGTAGTTCGGCGATGTGTGGTTGGTATGGAAGGAGTATTTTTTTCTATATACTTTACTTGTTGTTTAGATCCTCTTGCGGGTGCCTATTGTTTGGTACTCACCCTTGCTTCTACATGTGTGTGTAGGTTGTGAGCCCGGTTCTACCTGAGTTAGCTTCCATCCTTTCACACAGAGCATCTTGAATATTTGAGAGGTAGTAGCTTGTCTACTTTGGCAAACTCTCAAAGTCCCTTTCTATTTATCTTATGTTTTATTTGAGGACTGAGACTCAGACTTGTATTTACTTTCTATTGTTTTAGTACTAGAGGCTTGTACATGTGACGTCAGTCTTGGGATGGTTATATAGACTTGTTATCCTAGTGTTTTTCCTATATTTAGACTATATTTCTTCCATTTTAGTTTATGTCTTGATTCGAGCACGTTTTGGCTTACTTATCTTGGTGGGTAAATGTCACGATCCGGTTAGGGGGTCTAGATGTGATATGGCGAAAGAGAACCCGAAGGCTCTCGATCAAGTCATCATAGCATCAAAACTCATCATTTGTTCAAAGAATGCGGAAGCATAGCACATAATTCAATAGATTAGAAATTATCCATAACGAACTCAACTTTTAAAAACATGATCAAATACCAAGCTAAAGTCATTCATACGATATATATAAAGTCAAAGTAACTAGTCAACACATAACATAACAAGAGTGTCAAAGGTCCAACACATGCCTCTAATGAAGTGACGGGGGCCACGAC
>JBCEWC010005436.1:0-24979 GCA_038996855.1 Solanum aculeatissimum
TATATTTTTAATATAATAATTATTTTAACATCATTAATAAGAGAAAATAATAATAAATAATTATAATACGTTTTAAAGTCAGTCAATAATAAATATTATAAGTATTATGCGTGAATTTTAAATATTTCAGAATAATTTAATTAATTTTACATTATTAAAAAATGTATTATATTTATTGAAATAATAATAATAAAATTTATAGCAATATATAATATTAAAAATGATGAGTTGAATGATGGGTGAGAAAAAGAGAAAAGCAAATTAAAAAAAAAAAGAGGACGTGACAACAAAGAAAAGAAAAGAGAAAAAAGAGAAGGAGAAAAAAAGAAAAGAAGAGAAAAAAAAAAGGATAGGATAATTTATTGATAAAATATGTTATAAGCCGTAATAAAAAAAAGTACCCTAAAAAGGATAATATTTAATATATAATGTATTATTTATGTAATTATCCCTAAATAAAACTTAAGTTTGTAATATTGGGTCTGTGGCTTTTTCATATCTATTATATATATATATATGTGTGTGTGTGTGTTGTAATAACTCAACTTTATAGGGTTATTTTGGAATTTTCAACTTTTTTTATTCTCTATTTTAGTAATATATGATTTTGTAATATATGATGATGCATAGAGTGTAATATATGGAGTGTATTTTATATTCTTCTCATTTCAATTTATTTATCTTATCTCACTTTTTAATCTGCTTTTTTAAAAAAAAATATATTCTTTTCATATTTTTGGCAACTCTTGAATTTTAACATTTCATTTGACATATTTAAGATCACAAAATTTAATAACTTTCTGATACATTTTATATATTTTTAATTTAAGACATAAATCCAAAAGTCATTTTTATTTTCTTTAATTCCTAGCAGTGTCATCTAAGCTTCCCATATTATCATGGGTTACACCAAAGCCAAACTGATGAGACAAACAAATTGAAAATTGAGGAAGTATACAAGATGCACTCAAACTTCAGCAGTGTTTGCAGAAAGAAAAAGTGTGACCACTAAAGTCGCAATATAATACTTTCTTCATTCGAATTTACTTGTGAAATATTTTTTAATTTGATTTTTATTTTTATTTGTTATTTTTGATGAATTAAGATTATATTCACAATTTATTAACATTGAATTAAATTTTTGAAAAATATAATGAGTAATTATGTTTGGGACCCTACTCTAGTATTTTGGACAACTAAAGCACCGACAAAGTTGTCCTGAATGCCCCTTGTTAGCTGTCGCAAGAAGTGGTGAGGGCTCAACAAGTGAAGTAAAGTCGACCTCTTTCTGCCTTTGTTGAACTGCCTTGACACGTTGACAAGCTTTGACCTGCTTTTGAAATGTCCAGGAAGATTGCAATAAGAGAGAGAACGCCTCCAAAAGAAGAGAGATGACTCATTCCCTTATTTACCTTCGCTAGGATTTTTGATCTACCTCCAAAACGTAAATTCATCTTGTAAAATCAACTTTAAATCATACCCTAAAAGCCCTTAGCGAAAGCTGAAGCACAGGTTTGCAGACCTCTCAATTAATAGAGATAAAATGGTAAAATTACTATATGAATCATTATTTTTTAAATAGATATGTTTGATAAGTAAATCTAAACCGATGGAGTAGTTTCAAAGTTTAATTATTGAAAGTGAAAGAGGGACATAGGGTTGATTTTCCTTTTGTTTTTTTAGTCAAGTATATGAAAAATAATTGCATATATTAACATAAAGACTAATGAAATTGCTAAAAAGAAATAGTGATAGGATGTTTTGTAGTGATTTGGATTCAGAATGAATTTTACTTGAGTTCCCTTGGACTGCAAAAGTGTTCTTTGATTTGTTCTTGTAGAGTTATTTGTGTACACTCTATTTCTTCTCTTTTGATACAAAGCCTTATCAAGTAATTCCAAACCTTAAATAGGCCGGCAAGTGTTATAAAATTCTTGGGGTTCCAGTAATTACTTCAAGTCACGATTGGGTTTCAATGATCCAACTTGAAATATTTTTCATGTCGAATTGTACTCAGCTTCAAACATTGTCAAGGTTTCTTTACTACAAGGATAAGTTGAGATATCATGATCTATAATAACCATTTGAGAGCCAAATTGGCTATTAGAGAATAAGTAAATAATCGACTCGTCTCATAATAAATTCCTTGTGGCTTGATGAGTAACATCAACTTAGAGACGGCGACTGAATCGAGAAAAGTTCACAAATATCCCTTTTAGGGGGTGGTATTGATAAAATGCCCCCAGTAAGGGTGGCTTTGCAAAAATGCTCCCAATTCTTTTAAAAATTTATTTTGAAACAATTGTCCCTTAACTATTTCATAAAATTAACTTGTCTTTTAGGCAAAAATCTTACACTGCTGAATGTAAGTATAACTTATCAGAAACACTAAAATCCTCGACTTAGAGGCAACAACAAGAGTAACTTATGCCTCATGGACAAGATGTTGCACTATTGTGCTCAGTATAAGTTCTGAGTTACGCTATAACTCTTGCCTTTGAGGCAATACCTACTTATGTCTCATGGGTAAGAAAGGAAAGGGCAGAAAAGTAATTTGGTCAACTTAAAATTGCAAAATGAGTATTTTTGTAAAACTTTTCTTATTGGGAGTAAAAAATCAAGACCAATTCATTTTTGGGACACTCAGCGTAATTTTCTCAATCTTCCACTTCGTCGCATACTTATTCATATTTTTAATCGAATATTGACTCAGACACTGATTAGAGATAACATTCAAATTACTACTTGGAGCATTATGCTTTATACTAGCATTTTAGATCTTAATTATCCAGCTTTAAAAACTACCCCCTTTCAGGCAGCGTACTCACTGGACGAGGGGTGAGCCTAGCTTTAATAAAAAAGTATGATAATACAAAAAATGTAGAAAGTGCTAAAAGATCAAGAAAACTGACGAAACTCATAAAAACATACTTTCTAGCATATTTTTACAAGTATAAACAATGCAATAATGTTAAAGTTATTATTTATGATTAGTATGTCTTAACATCCAAACAATTGAAAAGATACAATTTCTTAAAAATGCTATCAATCTACATATATTATTTAAAATATCATCCTTTCATGAATAAATGCAAACTCACTTTCAAATAGCAAAGTAAACAAATTTGATTTTTGAGAGATAGAGAAGACAGACATGAAGACCAACAGAAAAAGAATATATAAATTTTGATTGTCTAGATTTCAGAAGGATGTTCAAATGATATCCATCCCACTGTACTTAATGAGTAATGATGCAACACCATAGCTACTTATTTGAGTAACTCTCAGTTTTCATATTTCTATTGATGAATTGAACTTATATTATTCACGTGCGAGGGTCAATATTGATGAGTAGGGAATTTGAAATGTGTTTTTGTATAGAAACTGTTGAGCAACCCCTGAACATCGACAGTTAAGCGTGTTTAGGTTAGAAAAGACAGCTTAGCCTTTTCTCACAAAATCATCATCCAACTTGAATTCCTTCCCATCCCTTCACAAAATCTCCTCTTGGAGACAGTTTATCGACAATAAGTAACACGAGCACTCCAATATTAGCTGAGAAACAGATATCCTCAACAAAAAGTAAAACATACAGTATGTAAATGGAAGATTGCCACTGTTGATTGACCAACCCGCTGAAATCTTCAAAAAGTAATAGCAGAAAGCAATATTGAAAGTCAAAAGAAGGAACGTTTGGCAAATACTGCTAAGAGAACATTAGTCTGAAGTACTGTCTCGCACAATTACAAACTCTTTGAAAGCAAATGTCACGTGACCATCAAACATAGCCTGAGTTTGATTGCCAAAATGCCACATCCTTAGCCGACTTCTCTTTTGCTAGAAAAAGGACCTAAAATAACTATCATTGACGTAAGCAGGAGAAGCTAAAGACCACTTGACACCTTTACACAGCAAGCCCTACAAGAAAACAAACTAATTAGTTATAATTCAAGTGATCAGGGAACTAAGTGAGGGAATTCTTTCTTTTTTCTCCAGAGAGTTTGGGGAAGGGGGAGGCAATTCTTCAAATGAAGTCTTCATGAATGGTTGGGAGATATTTAGAAGACGGTTTCTACTAACAAATACAGGATTCACCTAACCTCTAGAGTCTTAGCAGTCCAGTACAATTTATTGTGGTCTGGATGAAATACTGTGATGCTTTAACAGTTTCTTGGGTTGTTAATCATTCTGACCTAACTCAAATTCTTGTGCAAGATATTCTACAATGGTTATGAGAATAACAACTTCTGCAGTACTACTCAAGACTTAACATTATAGTTCGCCATCAAAATAGGATATCGCAGTGCAGTCAATTTCACTCTGGTCTATCACAAATGATTCAGACACTAAAACTTGGAAAATACTCGAACAAGCCAATTATGCATAGTTATAGTTAGTAGTACATCAGCCATAATTTTTTTTTATGACAAGGGGACCTGCAGCCGACCAACCGCTGCCCTTTGGTGCGCACAAGGTAAGCCCCCGCTCCTATGCAATAGCTTGCAAACCACACAGGGAGAGGTAACCCACACTAGGCAAGCCCAGTGCAACGAGCTCGAACCAGAAGGCAAATCCCTTACTTTTGTTGGCAAGGGATTTCGAACCTGAGACCTACAACATAGAAGTCCCAAGTCCAAACCATTGGGTCACCCCAAAGGATTACATTAACCATAAATATGTAACCAAAAAGTTGAAGAAAAATGAACAACCTAAGAACCCAGCATACCACAGAACTTCAGCTTACAAGAACAATTACCACCCCACCTCATTTTAATTGACTGCTTCTTTTCATGGAGATTAATAGAAAAATGTGTCATAAGTTACTATATTCGAGTTTATTACATATATTTTATTTTAAAAAATATAATATTGACTGCAACGTGTAAACAGTACAAGTGGATAATACTTTTTCACGGTGAATTCCATTCAAACAAAGATATTTTTGCACAGGATGGAAGAAAATGGTAGGCCAAGGAAGCTAAGGATGATGGGAGAACTTCAGTGTCTATGATATTTTCTCAATACCTGTCTGTTCAAAACCTATATCACTATATGTTCAAAACCAGAGCAATTTCCATACACACCTTCCAGATCCATCAAGAGACAACATCATAACAGCGCACCATCTGGATTTCAAGATTGACAAACTTAAATTCAACATAAAACAGTAACAAAGAAGTTCCTGTTTGGATGACATAAAATCACTACCTTCAGTGCAACAACCAAATGATCAGTGATCTTTCACGGAAAAAAAGCATTCATCCTATTTTGTGACTGTTGCACATATAGGCCACCTTCCATGAAATGATCTTCAATAAATTCATACAACAATAACAAAATTGTTCATCAACTTTGCAAACAGCTAGCCAAAATTAAATTACAGCTTAAAAATGTCAAACTTATTATGTCAATAAACCTAATCCAGATCAATCATCATGCAAGAAACTCACCATAGCATAATTACTGAAAACAAAATAGCCTCTAATCCAAGAAGTAGTATAATACTTAGCTCAAACTAGATTAAAGGAGCTGCATTTTCAGTTTGGATATTAATTGCAGAATATACTCAGAATGAGCTTAGACAAGCAATACAGAGCTAAACGAACTCAGTTAACAGTGACGTACTGATTCAACTACTGCTGCTGATTCTGCTGGTGAGGTGCATTTGGAGGGGGTGGCATTCCCGGGCGAGGAGGTCCAAAGACTGGAACTTGCCCACCAGGAGGTGGAGGCATCCCTGGGTGAGGTGGTCCACCGGGCATTCCTGGTCTTGGTGGCTGCGCCCCTGGTGGTGGAGGACCTCTCATCATCTGTGGAGGTGGTGGACCCATTGGCCTCTGACCAAACTGAGGCGGAAATGGTCCAGGCCCACCAGGCCTGAACTGTGGTGGTGGTGGCATAGGTGGGCCACCAGGCCTTTGCATTTGCATTTGCATTGGCGGTGGAGGCACACCACCAGGTGGCCGAACCATAGGAGGAGGAGGCTGCTGCGGGTAATTAATCGGCGGCCGAGAAATCTGTGGCTGCATCATCCCCGGAGCAGGCCCACCAACCCCACGAACAGGACCAGCAAGACCCGGCTGAGCTTGAACCATCGGACCCGTCGGAACCCCACGACCCGCAGCCCGACCCAACCCGGGTCCGGGAACAGCAGAAACACTCCCTGCAGTAGCTTTAACCCGAGAATCATCCGGAGGAGGAGGACCTTCAACAGTCATGGAAATTACTTCTTCACCCCTGAGAAGTAGAAGACCAAGTGTACGGCGATCTTCACGTTCTTCTTTAGAACCTTTAGTAGGAGGAAGCTTACGAAACTCTTCACAGTCGCCGAGTACAAGATTCATATGACGATCAAATGCCATGAACTTGCCGATAAATTGACGGCCATCTTGGATAGTAACACGCATACGGTAATTGATGTATTGAAGCATCTTAGAACTCTTCGACATCGACATTGTGATTGAAACTGAAGCAAGAACGCCAATGGGGTTTAGGGTTTTTGGGCAGATCTCAGAAATTGGAGAAAGCGTTTGGGGAGGGAGTTAATTGAATAGGGTTTTGGAAATTAGGGTTGTTTTGGGGTCGTTTTGGATTTACGTTGAAAAGGGCGGGCCACTTTGTATTTTCATTTTCAAACTTTTTCCCTCTCATATTTACTGATCAATTGATTAGTTCATGTAAGGGGCAAGCCTAGTGCAATAAAACTCTTGCCATGCACATAGTTCGGGAAATGGTCTCATAACAAGAGTCTATTCCACATGGCAATAATTTTATTAGTTATTCAAATGCTCCTCTTCAAAAGGAGGGATGCAACACGAGGCTTGAACCTATGACATTTTGGTCATATGGAAATAACTTTACTAGTTACTCCAAGGTTTCCCTTCAAAAGGAGGGATGCATTATGAGGATTTTCCATGGGGTCACCCATCTTTGTACTACTATTACCCAAACATGCTTAACTTCAGAGTTCTTATGGAATCTGGTGTGTTAGTGTTGATATGATCACATCCAGTACGTTGATAAATATTTAAAGACAAATTAAAAGTTACTACTATTTTTAAAAAAAAAATATTATATTAGAAATATAAAGGAGTTAAGAACCTCGTTAAAAAGAATAAATATGAAAGAAAAAATTCAACAATATTCTTGAACTTTGAAAAATTCACTTAGTTTGAATTATGAAATATGTCTCGACCATTCACTTAATAAGAATTAGAGGGAGTGCTATTCTTGTAAAAAATTATGTATTTAAAAAATTTTTGTTATTCCCAAAAAATATAGTATCTATAAAGTAAGTAGATGTTTGGCCAGAATTTCAATTCACTTTATTTGAAATATGAAATTGGAGTTGAAGATAGAGTTGAACATAGACAATCATATATAGAGAGAGAGAAAATGTTAGACCTGCCTTCATGACACTCTCACATAATTCTTATTTATTTTTTCTTAAATAATTTAATATTTTAAAAATAAATAAAATAGTCCAACAGAAGTTTAAAAAAACTCAAAAAGACGTCATTTCTAATTAAACGGTACTTTACCTTGTCACAACTATTCGAAAAAAGTCACGGCTCTTCAAAAAAGCCACAACCCTTAGAAAAAATCATAATCGTTCAAAAAAATCATAGCTTTTTGAATTTAAAAAAAATAACTCTTCAAAAAAGTCACAACTCTTTGAAAAAGTCACAATTCATAACTTTTCGAAAAAGTCGCAACTTCTCAAAAAACTCACAACTCCTTGAAAAAGTCACAACTTTTCAAAAAAATCACATCTTTCAATATGGAAAACTATATACTTTTAATGTAATATAATATAATTACATAAATATAATAGAATATATTAAAAAAATATACTAATTGGTCTTTAAGTTGGGGGTATTATAGTAATCTCTTTAGAAAAGTTACAACCCTTTGAAAAAGTCATAATACTTCAAAAAAGTCACAACCCTTCAAAAAAGTCACAATCCTTTGGAAAAGTCATAACCATTCAAAAAAAATCACAACTCTTCGAAAAAGTCACAACTCTTCGAAAAAGTCACAACCCTTTGAAAAAGTCACAACTATTCGAAAAAGTCACAACTCCTTGAAAAAGTCATAACTTATCGAAAAAGTCACAATTCTTCAATGTGAAAAAATTATTTGCTTTCAATATAATATAATATAATAAAATAAATATAATATAAAAAATATACTAAATTGATTTTTAAGTTGGGGGTATTATAACAACCTCTTTAGAAAAGTCACAACTCTTCGAAAAAGTCATAACTCTTAGGAAAAGTCACAACTCTTCGAAAAAGTCACAATCCTTTGAAAAAGCCAAAACCCTTCGAAAAAGTCACAACTCTTCACAAAAGTCACAGCTCATTGAAAAAGTCGCAATCCTTCAATGTGAAAAGTATCATTTCTGATTAAACGGTACTTTAGCTTGTCCCAACCATCCGAAAAAGTCATAATCATTCGAAAAATGAACAATCTTTTGCAAAAGTCACAACCCTTCAAAAAAATCATAACTCTTCGCAAAAGTCATAACCTTTAAAAAAGGTCACAACTTTTCAAAAAAAGTCACAACTCCTTGAAAAAGTCACAACCTTTTGAAAAACTCTTCGAAAAAATCACAATCCTTCAAAAATGTCACATCCTTTTAGAAAAGTCACAACCCTTACTAATTAATGTCAGGTCTTGGGGTGGGTTCCTATATATTATTTCTTTGACTTTGTATTTCTTCTCCTTATTTTGGCAGCTACTACTTCTTATGGATGTCTTATATGGGATAGTCCATTGCCTATGATTTTGAGTTATGAATTAGGCTTACCTACTAGTGAGTTAGGATAGGTATCATCATAGCCTGAGTGGTTGAGTCATGACAGAATACCTTGAATTTATATTTTGACGGTTATATTGTGTTCAAAATGTCAAACTTGGTATGATATAATATATAATTTGTGTGTTCAGGATTTCAAATAAATTTTGAAGGTCCTTTTGGTGAATTTGTGTGATTTTGATGTTGTTGAGTGCTGGTGTCTGGTGTGCTCTTCTCCACATTTGCAGAACTGATGTATGCACTCTTGAATAGATAGGTGTAGGGGCTTCCTCGGAGGTTAGGTTGCATTCATGGTGGATTTGAAAAATTATATCTTCGATTTTATGGTAAAGAGTTCATGATCGCTGGAATCTGGTACATTGGCCTTCCTGTTCATGAAAATCATCACATGTTTGCGAAGAAGAAAATCCCTAGTAGTTTTTTAATTTTAAATAAAAATTTGAATTTCTTTCCTATTTCACCATTTTTACACCTTGGGAGCTTGGTAGAGCAATTTTAAAGATAAAATTATTGAAAAAGTGATTTTCACTTAGATTCTTCATTGCTCACTAATTATTTTATTATTTTAATCTATAATTCTTAGTTTTGAATTTCAAAGTTTATAGATTTTCTAAAGAACATCAATCTTTGATAAATTGATTATTATGGACTAATTTTTACTTTATTTTCAAAATAGTTTTTATCGTTGATTTTCAAATACTTTAGGTAACGTATATATATGTATCAACTTTTCAACTTACATCTACTTTTTCAGAAATGAATTTTTGGATTGTTTTGGATTTAGTCTTAAAAATTAATGAATTTTAGATGTTATTGTTTTTGTATTCTTATTATAATTCACATTTGAATAGATTATATTATTTAGATCATAATTGCACACATCCCAAAATCCATCTCGATGTGTAAGCCAAAAAGAAAATCACATACGAGACTCTCAGAAGGGTATTCAGTGCACAAACTAAGAGAACACAACACAACAATGAAATATACCAAAACTTGGTGTCATAAGTAAAAAGAGCATCTAATACAACTTTGATACGATAACAAAACTTAGTCTTTAAATAGTAATAAAGACTACAAATGAAAGATACAGTTGATGGCGGTCCGAGGCATGTGATATCACTACTAAATCTAAAATAAAGTATCTGCTTGAATAAATCAATTGTTGCAGGGGGATGATCCTGACTAGAATTTGCATCCAAAAAGGGACATAGAAATAGGTGTGAGTATAATTCACATGTACCCAGTAGGTTTGACAAACTAGATATTAGGAATTGATCAGACTATACAATAAACTAAAGAACGTTTTAACCTGCACATAGAAAATTCCTCTCCAGCATTGGTATCTCTAATTTATATAGAATAGTGCAAATAAAGTAATCACATGAATGCAAGTAATACCAAACACCATCAGATAAATCAAACACACAGAGATCAATAACATGCAATGCAGTGAGATGGAATGATGCAATGATGGGTGGTACGGTGGAATCAATATTATTGCATAGTCTATCATATACACTTGACGATTTGAGATACTAGATAGGACCCATGGGGGCCTCCAAACCATATAAATCATCACAATCTCATATCTCATCCTTTTTGCCACCTAACTCATGGTCAAGGGTTTTAAAGGTGTCTCATTTCTTTCAAAAATATATTTCCACAATTCACTTTCCATGATCCATGTTATGATGTATGAGGATAAATGTATGTCAAACACAAGTATAGAGGTAATAATCATTCAAAAGGTTCAAAGTTTTCAAAATCTCATCCAAATTATGATAAACATCATCAATTATAAATAATGGGAAGAAGTTCTTTCAAAATAAACAACCACCATTTGAAAAGTTTTTTCATTTCTCAAAATATACCACAATTCAGAACTCAACTCAAAGCATTTCATTTCTCAAAGTATGATAGGATTCACAATTAGACCCCTCTCAGGCATCACAAGTAAAATGGTGTTACAAATTTCTACCATAAGCAATTAAAGGTTTACATACTCATAAAACAATCAAAATAATAAGTAAAAACCCCACATAAACAACACAATGTAATCACAATCCCTAACACATGATATGATTCCACCTTATAGTCTACGATAAAATAATAATCAATTACTCAATCCAATCTCAAAGAAAGATATCAAAATCTACCTTGAATGTCGAAATCACACTCAAATGATCTATTAGTGAATAACTCTCAAATATCGACTCTGAAATAATACCCAACTATCAAGAATGAAAAAAATTCATCGAAATGAGTCCAAAGATACCTATATCGCAAGATTTTTATTCTAAGAACAAAATCATATAAAAATCACTTCAAAATCAAACAAGAAAAATTGAAATTTTATTGAAAATCAGACTTTACAAGTAAAAAAGAGTTCCTAGTTGAAAATCCCATTAAAACTAAGTAAGATACAAGTTTCAAAGTTATCAATTTACTAAAAGTTCAAGTTCTTGTAGAAACCATAAAAATTGAAGTTCAAAACAAAGAATAGAAGTTGAAATCATAAAATAATTAATGAAAAATAAAGATTTTAAGTTAAAATCACTTACTGAACAAATTTATCTTTAAAAATCTCTTTAAAATTGTCATAATAGAGTTTCTAAAGCTCAAAATGTCAAATGAGAAAGATACCCCGAAATCAGTCCCAAAACATGCCTCAGATATTGCTTAAGTGACTCTAAGGTCACTTTATGACATCCTACAATTAAGCGGGTGCTGCTTAGTTGATTAAGGGGTTACTTTAGCAGACACTGATTTTGCAGTCACTAGTCTACTTAAGCGGACCCCATCCAAGTGGCTACCTATGCTTAAGCGATAAGAAGTGCACTTAAGCATTTGTAATGATCTGATCCTGTCATTATGGAAAGGTCAATGGGGAAAGAAATTTGGTCGGGAGACTTAAGTAGTAACTTGAACATTTTGAGCCTAAGCTAGACTTGAACGATATCTGATTTAGGAAAGGTCTGGAGTAATCTGGAAATGCATTAGGGATTAATTTTTTAGTTTGATCATTTGATTCGATAACCAAGACAATAAGAAGTTTATACGTCTTCATAAAATTGAATTTGCACGAGTAGAACTTTCAAAATTGATCTTATCATAAATGGTAAGTTATTGAACATCATGGTTTGAGAGGGAGTTGCAAAATAGAGACTTAGGATGTGAGTTATAAAGTTTTTGTTTCCATATAACCCGCACGGCAAGACAGATCCTACATTGCAGGATAAGTGGCTTTCATGGTGGAATAGACGTAGATTTTAATCTGAAAAGTCTCAAATTCATTTTTATTGCTTCCACTTTATTCTCGAGAGACTCACAACCTATTTTCTGCAATAACACCAAAATACATATAAAATTCACAAAACTTGCTTTAGAATTCACGATAATTCCTCGTTTTAAATATCAATAGTGTCATATTTTTGTGACACATCAGTTGCCTTATAGGACTAGCTTGTAGATCCATATATATCTCATAAATAAATTAGGGGTGGGTAAAAAAACTAGAAAACCGAAAAATCGAACTAAACCGAACCGAACTAATTCAATTTTTCGATTTTTCGGTTCGATTTCAGTTTTTTTTTATTTTTCAGTTCTTTGATTCGGTTCTTGGTGTAAGGGTCCCAAAACCGCGGTGCACCGAAAAACCAAAGTTTTATTATATTAAATTATTAATATATACTTCTAAATTTTTATTTTAAAATTTTATGTTTTTATTTTATTATTATATTAAATTATTAATATTTAAAAATATTTCAATGTATTTTGAAAAGATTTGGAGATAATGAGACATTTGAATGTATTTTGAAGTGTAAACTGGAGTTGTTTTAATTGAAGTATGTTTTTGCCGTGCTGGTTGCTGCTGGTTGTTGCAGTGTTGCTGGTTGCTGCTGGACTGCTGCATGCTGCCTCCTACTGCTGGTGGCTGTTGCCTGCTGGTGGTGGTGGTGGTTGTTGCTGGTGGCTGCTGGCAGCAGGCTGAAAAAAGGAAAATGGAGAATGTAAACTGCTGGAAAAGTAGCAAAGCTGCCCTGTAAAGTGCAAATTGGAAATTGGAAAGTGCAAAATTGCAAATTGAAATTATTTTTAACTTTTTATTTTTAGTTAGCACCGAAAAACTATTTTAAAAATATCGAAATAAATCGAATCGTAGTTGAAAAAACTGAACCGAACTGATCTAGTTTGGTGCGGAGTATGGTGCACACTTTTTCAAAACCGAAAACCGAAGAACCGAACCGAAGAACTGAACGCCCACCCCTAAAATAAATGTATCATCACAGAGTCTATCTTGGCAAAGTAGCCTCTCACTTGTCGATGTGAGAGTTAACATCGAATTTCATGTTATAACTCGTATGGTCTTCTTGTCAGTTAACGTTGATGTCCACAAATGAATAAGATTTACTTTCATGCTTACTATGACATTTTCATGCCTTGGCCATATGATTTATTTGTATTTTTACTTTATGCCTTTATTATTATAGTCTTGCATCTCATGACTCTTGTATCATTATACTTATGCTTATTCATGTATTTTTCACATACTTAGTATATTCAAACATACTAACGCATACTCTTGCTTACATCATGTTATGATGTAGAGGTGGCGATCATTCCTCTTCACATCTACATGCCTTATTTCGGAGTTTATTTTAGAGATTTGGTGGTGAACCTTTATGCTTGGGGGAGATTCTATCATTTCACATTATTGTCTTTTATCACAGTGATATTTTAAGACTATGTCATTTTATTTCCTTATTGAAGGTGAGCTAGGAACGTGTCCATAACTCCCTCCTATGTTAGTACTATTAAAGGCATGCCTGGATGCATGAAGTCTATGTTGTCTTTTTTTATTTTGTTATACTATGTTCTTGGACTTATATGAGTTTTCGCTTATGTTTGTTCATTTATTTACCTTATGAATGCTAATGTATGATATTCTAAGATGGCTTGGTTGGGGTCTTTTGAGATTTTAATTTTTATGTTACATCTAGGGTCTAGCTTAGGTCATGACACTTGGGCCTCACCTGGTGGGTGCTAGCCTTCATCTGCCTCTTTTTTTTCTCTTCCTCTTTCTGCTAGCTTCACGACAGGCTCAATGGTGGGAACTGTTGATATGACACTATTACTATGTGTTAATCATCTGCAGACAAAAGAGTAAGGAAAATTAGGCACAAATTTGGATCGATAGATACTAATTGAAATCAAGTCATAACACTAAAAGAAGAGAGAAGGAAAAACATAATAAAGATTTTCTAAAGTCCTGTAGCCTCTTGAACAAAAGTACAAACATCTCCCTACTGTTATACAAGACTCTACTAGACTCATTTTGGTACAATGAGGTCAATGAGCTAAGGCTATACCAAATTTACCATGACTCAGAATAGGCCATGAGTGGAATCCACATTAACTTTTCGATGGGAGAATCAATACTACAACCCATCACCAATCTAACAAGAATTCGGCATTTAAAAATACGAATGTAGTTTGAAATAAGGCAAAGAGTAAGTTCCCATAAACTCAACATAAAAAACTAATCAATGTGAAAAAATACACTCTAGAATCTAAAAGTCATCATATCAAAACTCTATCAAAAAGTTCAGCAAAAGAGGATGCAACACCAAAAGTTCATAATCAAATGAAGTCTAAAAGTTTGAGTTTAGGAAATAATTGGACTAATAAAAGAGAGGAATCCATGGCAAGCCTAGACGAGTTGGTTCACCATAGAATTTTAAATTAGCAGTCTCCTAACTGAGGTCTCTCAATAGCTTGTTGATGATGCTTTGTACTTAGCAAAGAAAGAGCAAGTACAGTATCAGTACATATAACACTAGTGCACCAGTAGAATCATGTGGCTATTCCAATAAGTGCAATATAAAATAAGTAACTAAAACATAGAAACCACACATATACAAAAAGAGTACGATTTTACAATTTATGCTCAATATACCAATTCCATAATTACTAAGTCTAAATGTGACAACCAACGATAGTCCTCTCATGAAACCACACTCAAACTATTAGTGTGTCGGTGCGACACCCGATTCAATAGTTAGCATGTTAGAATGTGACACTCAATTCAATAACAATAAATATATTGGAACATGATACCCAATTCAATAATATGTTGGAATATGACATCTGATCCAATAATGTGTCAAAATGTGGCACTTGATCCACAAATACAATCACAATTATAATCACAACTACAATGACTAATTTACACCTTGCCAAGTTCAACTAATAGGTTCATTGCGTGCAATTTGATCATGGGTAGTTATTTACTAAGTTCATCTCATCATTCCCTATTCATATATATACAGGTAATACTATCACATAGTTAACAAGCATAAATAACACAAACAAAAATCAATAACCATCACCTACCTCAAAACAAAAAATACTAAGTTCAATCAACTCAACAAAGGTTATGGTACACTTATTTCAGTCGATAGCCAAATCAATCAAAAATCATATATCCACAAGTTCACAAGAAATCATAATCCCACAATTATTTTTAAAGTTAAGGATTTACAATATTTATAATTACCCAATCCAAAATCCCATGATCAATACTTATAATAGTGTAATTCTATTCCATTTCATGCCACAAATCACCCAACCCACACAAATAGGATAATACAAGGTTCAGTTATACTCAACAAAAGGTTAGAAGTCTACTTGCCATAATCTAAGTCTCAATCAATTCAAATTCAAGTCTTTTTCCCTTCTACGATACTCCAAATCACCACAATCTATAAGGCAGAACCGCATATGAACTAGCCAATCGTATGAATGAATCCATAAAAGTGACTCCAAAATACTAAACCACTATCAAGAATGAGATATACACGTCAAAAAAAGTCAATTGATACCCATATTGATAATAATTAGGTTTGAGGGTAAAATGGTAAAAATTAGGTTAGTTTTCAACAATCTCAAATCTAAAAATTGAGCTCAGATTCAGGTTCTACATGAAAAATAGAATTCGTGGGGGTGAAAAATCCATAAAATTTGAGTAGAAATTGAGGGAGAAATCATCATTTAAAGTTTGAATCATGTTCTTGAAAATCCATAAAAATTGAAGGGTTGAAACCAAAAATTTCAAGTCAAAATTATAATTTAAATAATGAAAATCAAAGATTTAGTGTTTAGGAAACTTACCCAAATGAAAATCATGAAAAACCTTGTTCAAAATTGCACCTCAAAGCTTTTAGAACTCAAAAATAGAAGAAAATTGGTGGAATAGTCAAAATGAGGAAGAAAAAAATATTTTAAGCAATAAATATAAAAGACAAAGGGCTTTGACCCTCATTGACCATGGTCAACTTGCACCAACACCTTTCAAAATATATCTTTTGACCCTCGTCACTCATTCGGAACACTATAAATATGAATCAAATATGTAACCCTACCAGAAACGACGTTCTAGACTCGATGGAACCATTGAAATTTGTATTAGAGCTTCCTGTCATGATTCAAAATTCGAGTGTGACGACACTCACCTACCCCATCAAGATGAGTCAACCTAAATCTGAACATTCTAATATAATAATAAAAGGGCAAGATAAAATAGTCAAATAAGATAGGTAAGCATAGGAAATCAAGACTATAACCATCCCATAATTGGTATCATATGTAGAAGCCTCTAATACTAAGAATACTCAAATGATAATGTAAGTCTCAATGTGTAGTTCTCAAATAAAACATAACATAAAACATAATCCTCGAAGGTCTGCCGAAGAGACAAGAAACTACCTCTTAGGGGATCCAAAAGTTGAATTCTGTAACCGAGAAGATCTATCAAATGGGATCGGGCTCACAACCTATAAAATGTAGCAAGGGGTGAGCACCAAACAACACGGTATTCAACAAATGAAAACTAACCTAAAGTAAAGCAATGAAGAACGCAAGTATTCCTATCTTCTCAACCATATACCGCCGAACTACACACCTGCACTCAGTAATACAATATACAAATCACATAAATATATACTCATCACATAGCATCATATCTCAAAATATCCAACTGAATATACAAAGTCAAATGGTACAATAGATATCAAATATCATAAGCAAAACATATAATAATATCAAAGGAGGAATGATATGTGATGAAGTGGGTGCCATGAGATATAAATAATACGATGCAATGTCAAATAATCGTGATGCATGTCTGTCCTATGATACACATCCATTGATAACCTCAGACTAGAACCCATGGGGACCACACAAGGACCATGTATCCGTGAACATTATCGCCTATGACCTCGACTAATGATCTCCTATCCAAAAATAACCTCGGACACAACATCAACCAACATATTACCTTAGCTCACTGGCAGAAACCTCGGCTAATCATCAACCGGTAGAGACCTCGACCACCAATCCACATGTAACCTTACTCATCTCTCGATCATAGCCTTCACAAATATCAATGACCAATGTGCATGATCTTAATTTCATCACAGTGTCATCAATATCATCAATGTCTTAACATAATCACAGTCTCAATATTAATCACATCTTAATATAAGTACCATCTCGATATTAATATCAAATGTTTTACAAGATCACATATATTATTAATCCATAATTGATTAACCATTTCATTGTCTTTCAACATTTGAGTCATTATTAACACATTACTTAATACTCAAAATATAACATAGTTCAACTCTTTCAATTACCCTTAGTCATCATAACTTAAGACAATTCATCATTTGAGTTCTTACTTTATAAGCAATTAATTCATAATTTTCAACAACATCTCTTCATACACATTTAGCTCAACATTTCACATAAGAGATTCAATAGATAATTCCATGTAATATAATTCAAAGTTCAACAATCAGAACATCATAAACACTTTCACATTATCAACAATGACATCATAAGCTCATTTCACAAAATTATCTCACAAGTTTAAGTCAACAACAATGGACATTATCTCAGGATTCAAGACATACATGTTATCATTTCCACTTCTCCATCACTCAAATCATATCCACTAGAATAATTCACTAATTCCTGAGTTTCATATTGGAAGGAAATTCTAAGTTCAATAAACTTAACAAGGGTTAGGGTCCACTTAAGTCAATCAATAGCCAAATCAAAAATTGAATAATTCACAATTTCACAAGTATTCACAATCCCACAATCATTTCACAAGTCAAGGATCCACAAAATTTACAATTATCCAATCCAAAATCCCATGATCAAAGCCTATAAATAAAAGGTTAGAAGCCCACTTGCCTTAATTGAAGTCTCGATCAACTCAAATCCAAGTCTTTCCCTCTTCTATGATACTTCAAATTACCATAATCTCGATGTCTGAACTATACAAAAACTAGCCAACTGGATGAATGAATCCAAAAATCGACTCTAAAACATAAAATCACTCTCAAGAAAGAGATATATGTATCAAAAGGAGACAACTGATACCCATATTGATAGAAAATTGATCTGGGGTAAAATGGTAAAAAAAAGGTTATTTTTCAAAAATCTCGAATTTGAAAATTAAAGCTCAAAATTAGGTTCTACACTAAAAATGGAGTTTATGGGTGAAAATTCCATAAAACTTGAGTAGAAATTAAGGGAGAAGTCATCATTTCATGTTTGAATTGTGTTCTTGAAAACCCATAAAAATTGGAGGTTGAAACCAAAAATTTCAAGTCAAAATCATAATTTAAATACTGAAAATAAAAGAATTTGTGTTTAGGAAGCTTACCCAAATAAAAATCCACGAAAAATCTTACTCAAAATTGCACCTCCAAGCTTTTAGAACTCCAAAAATGAAAACAAATGGTGGAGTAGTCAAAATAGGGAAGAAGGAGTATTTTCAACAAATAAAATAAAAGAAAAAGTGGTTGTTGACTACGTTGACCCGCGGTGACCAAGCGTTGATCGCGGTCAACTTGCACCAACACCCTTTAAAACATGTTTTTTGACCCCTAGAACTCATCCAGAACCCTATAAATATAAACCAAATATGCAACACTACTGGAAACGACATTCTGCACTCAATGGAACCATCGAAATTTGTATTAGAGCTTTAAAACTTTGAATGTTGATCAAAATCAAACTATGATCCGAATTCAACTAAAAATGAAACTCTGGGTCCAAAATCTCCGTTTTAACTCCGAATTCAACTTGTCAGTTCTCTTAGACCACATTTTGCATTTTGGAGCTAATGAGATCGACAAAATTGTATTTCGACACCCAAAACTCAAGATGACCTCAAAACTCAAAATTTTAAACTTTAAGAATTTAAAAACTCTTTCTTCAGCAAACTCGAACTTTTCACAAGGTTTTTAAAATTTGACTTTTCAACTCATCCAAAAATATCTCAAAACAACTTTTAGGAAGAGCAAAATAATAATTTCATTAAAAAATATCAAAAATAACCTTCGAGGTCATTACATCATTCAAAAAGAAAATCATGTTCGTCCCTAAACATAAAGCAAAGGGAGAGGCCTCACTAGAAGTAACCAAGAGTCTAAAATATAATTCTCAAAGTCATTAATTGCTTCTAAGTAACCTCATTTACGGGAGTTACACCATCCGAATGTACTATCAAGAATAAAACTTAGGAACTAACATGAAATTTTGCCCTGCAAGAGTAATTACCCAGCCAAAAATTAGCCAATGAACTAAACTTGAACTAACACCCTCATACCACAGTTTATACATCAGGACAAACTTCCATCCTCGAGACTATAAGGCAACTCAGATCTACTTTCGGTGAAGACCAAGAGTGAGTCTGACCCAATCATAGCCAATTGCAATATACAACTAATCGCAAACCTCCTCCAAGTTTCATTCTCTTAACATAATCCTGCCTGAACTTAAGCTGCACAATTCCAATACTTTGACAATACATATTTGTAAGAGAGAACCCAATAAAATATGTCCCAAAGAAAGGTAACGTCCAGGAAAGACAACCAATGAATGATACTTCCAAGCTTATAAAACCTCAATTAACATTGTCTGAATGTTGAAACAATAGTTGAATTAGGTATGGTGCATTTTTCACGAGCTGCAATTAAGTAATTAGAAATCAACCTTAACCACATACAACCCTTTGAGGGGAAAATATCTCAGCATCCACTCAAATACTCATTCCCTCATGCCAAACTTAAGAAATTTTTTATCACCCCATGAATTTTATGTACCATAAGCATATAACCTTTATTTACCATTAAGTATTTACATAACCCATTATGATAGTCTACGTTAACTTCCACCTATGAAGTAGTATCCATTCGATCTAAAGTCATCAATGACACATATAAAATCATAAGTCCTTTCTGTAGTACTTCCATGGATCATCCATTATGATTGAACAATCCAACCTAACATGAAACACAAACTTTCTCATGTATCATTGTTTCTCATTCAATCCAAACCAAACTTTTTGAAAAGTAGTTGATAATCTTTTATAAACCAGTGGTGAGTCAGCCTACCTCACATTATCACACAAGCTCAAAGTGAAAATCCATACAATTTACGACACTAAACCATGGATCTATACATGGTATCTAATCTCCTTCACTTTTCTTAACTTTTATCTGTCATCAATGCTGCAAGGATATTTGAATGCTTAACCCATACTCATAGCCTAATCCAAGATGCTCAAACTCTTTGATGCCCAAGGCTCATATACTCATTCCTGATCCATTTATTGTCATTATTTCTTCAAAAAACTCCACATCAGACAATACAGATTGTAGCTTGGAGTATCTAAGGAACGGTAGTCGTTTAGTGCGACAACACTCTGGCTTCATGGACCTAATTTTTAGGGACGAACTCGCTAGTGTCCCAGGGGTGACACTACATATTGAATTGCCCACAACACTATTTTTCCACAGGACTGAATCCATAGAAACCTTGGCCATTACTTTAAGCGGCGGATGATTGGTATGCAGGATCGGTTACAACGCTTTCACATGAATGTGAATCAAGAGATTGGCTTGAAAGGCTTTCCAACTAGCCATAGTACCATTGCGAGTTGTCCTTCTTTAATCGGTCGCACCAACTTGTTCCCGCTTTGGGAAGGGAACTTGGTTGGAATTCCAATTTCAAAGAAAACACATGCGAAAGGCAAGACATTGAGAAGGGTTTGTTCTTGAATTAGACGGAACATTAGCGGTCTTAGGTGATTTATCATTGCCCCTAGGAGAGGTTCGAAAGTAGGGCTATTCAAAGCACAGTGAGGCAAAGCGAGTGACAGGTATGCAATCCCATGCCAATTAATGTTCCAACAATGTAATATAAATAAATTAAATGATTACTTTTTTATTTTGCAGTAAGATTTGACATGTTTTTGCATTGAATTTTTCATCTTCTAATTATGATGAATAAAAAGAAAATCTAATTTTTCTTACCATGAAATTATTTTTGTTAAAAATGAATCAAGAGGTAAAATGGTTTGCACCTGCAGTAATTCAAAAGCAAACCATTTTCTTCTCGACTTCTTTGGCAACAAAAGAAAAGGAACTAGGCATGCACCTCTAGAAAGTGCAATGGAGGTCATCAACCTAGGTCATAGGCCTTTCTGATCTTCTATTAACCCTGTCCAAATAAGTATGTTTCTTTGTAGTTGACCTTGACCATTTTTATAGCATCTCCTAGTTACTCTTCTGTCTTTTTTACGTGATAATGTGGGACTATGTTATTTTTTGCCAAGATCACAATGCTAATTTATAAAAAGAAAAGAGTATTTAAATAATAGTAATAAATTTGTATTACATTAAGAGACAGATTTAAAAGTTTAAATTTGATGGTTTCAAATTTGAAAATATACCAGTGAATCTATATATTGCACTTATGGAATTACAAATTCAAAGTTTAAAATTTGTCACAATTTCATAAATATTTTAGATCGATATACACCTAGTTGTATCAAAAATATTGAATTCAACAAACATGCTTCATTTGCCTCTAACACATTAATTAAAACAATAATATAAAAAGATTTTATACACCTCCGGACATCATACAATATATGATTTTAATTATTTTGAAGATTAAATGTGAGTGAAACCAACAAAAAGAGTTAAGAAAAGATTATGAAGGATGTTAATCACACTTTTTTTCATGGTAACAACTCTTTTTTCCTATTCAATCAAAGCTACTAAAAAGCAACAAAATGTATTTGGTCTTTTATTTTCCATCTTTCATATTAATTTTGATAACAAGATAAATGATATTCATACAAAAAATGGTACAACTTTTATATGAACATCCATTAAGGAATTCATAAGTTACAAGTTTCACGATGTTGAATGATTTTCATAGTCTTTTCTAAGTTTTCATAAACTAGATTGTGAATAACAAATTTACCAAGAGCTCTTTTTCATTCTAAGAAGAACATTTTTCAACATTGATTTTGAGCAGAGGTAAATTTTGAATATATTATTTATACATGAAAAAATACATTGTACTAGCAAAACGAAGAACCAAGTTGAGGATGATTGTCTATGACTCTATCACACGGGGGACTATGATAACTATTAGTAATGCTTTAGCCTATAGAGCAAATCTAGTTCAAGTTAGGTTGTGTCTAGTGATTTAAGAACTTGGCTGAACGGGTAACTTAGCGATGTGGGAGACGAGACGCGAGAAATAAAAATATGAAGTATTTAATTATATCAATCTATTTATTTATGCTTCTTTTCTTTTCAATTTTTTCATATTAATTGCTATAGAAGAACAATAAATTATTCAAAATGTGGGTTCTCAAATAATTCGCAAGCCTATGAATGGAATACTAGAAATAGTTGTACTTTGGATATGGTAGGGGCCATGCGAGTGTAGACCCCCCGTCACAAATTGTGGCGTAGGATTAACTACTTGGATCTCGGAAGGCACTCCTCCGAAGTTCAACGGAGGTCACCAGCCTAGGTTATGGGCCTTCTTGATCACCCATTGACCCCGTGTATGGAAGGTTGTTTTCTTTTTGTTGTCCTTGGGTCTTATTTTATAGCATCTTGTCATTACTCTACTATCTTCGTCACATACGATGTGATAGTAAGTCATTATTTTTTTCAATTTTTCAATCAATATTAAATTTTAATTTAATGAGTCTCCATCACTTACCACATTTGCTATGTACTCATCCATATTATGCATCTTTCTTTTGAATTTTTTATTTGCACTAGAAGAAGAAATGAACAATTGAGAATGACAAACCTTTTCTTAATCTATTTGCACTATTTATAACAAAATTAAGAAAAGAAATTTCAAAGTGCAACAAATTCTGAAAATAATAATGAGAGGCGCACTTTGACAGCACATACCAGTTGGCATAATTCAACATTTTAATAATATGGTTGTGATCTATCATTATGTGCAATTATCTCTATTTTTTAAAGAAAACAATAATCTAATAAAGTAATACTAGAATTAACTATATAGGCATTCTACATTCTACAGATACATCGTCTAAAACAATAATTTCTAATTAGTTGTAGCAAAGAAAAAAACTTCAAACAAAAACATCAATCAACACTGATTCTTCAAGGAGAGTTTTCTTCATTAGCTTCGTACCTTATGCATTGCCAAGTAACTAAATAAAATTGAACTCATTCAAGCCAAGGTAAACAAAATGCTCCTCTAGCAATTCACATTTTTTTCTCTAACTAGTTTCTCTACACGTGTGTTGCACGAGTAGGCCGATCATGCAAAATGTACACAATTTTGCGCCAAAAACAAACCAGACAAATACCAGATTTCATCTTGTGTAACAATTTGCAATGCACAATTTTGAGGTCTGGAATGGTGACGTTGGCATCAATATAATCTCTGGCTATTATTATTTTGAATTTTTCAAACTAGTGAATATCTTCAAACAAATTATTCAACTATGAAACATGTCGTCTCTTTATGAGCAATTTTTTAAAAAGTTTGGCATGTCTTGATACATTCTTTCTATAATGACATCTCTTTGTAGATTTTCTTAGAAAATAATTAGAGGGGGAAATAGTGTATTGTTATACTTTTTTCACAAGGGCAAAGGACATGAATTTTCAAAGAAAAGATGTATTAAATATTTTCGTGGCTTTCTCTTTTTAATTTATTTTCAATGGAATATTTAGATTATATTATCTAAAAGGGCATTTTAGTAATTTAATTTTTAACTAAATTGAATGTTTTCGTGACTGTTGGAGGTTTTTTATTTTTAAAATTATTATTATAAAATAATAGGGTGTTTAGTGTAATAGAGGGTATTTTAGTAATATATATAAATATTAATATAGATATAGATATAGATGTAATAAATTCAAAAAGAAATCATACTCAATTATAAGGAGGTAACATCAATAGCTTCACATTATTAAAATTAAATATGACATATTAGATGCATTTGACCTTATTAAAATTTATAAGATCATTTTCTAATTAGAAGAACATAATAGCTAAAAGAGGTAAGGAATCTGTTAGACCGCCTCTAGCCTAGTAGACCAGGCTAAGAACGACCATATATGGCACCATGACCTCGTAAGTAGCATGGAGTAAGGGTGGCAACGGATCGGATCAGTTTCAAACGGATCGGTTTTACCGAAATCGCTATTGGTATCAATCCCATCAAACTCTCTATTTAATCGGAATCGTGTCTATCAGAATCGGGACTACTAGAAATATTGGGGAGTTCCGGCCCGGTCCTATAGTTACCGGTTGGAACCGGATCAGATCGGACCGGTATCAGAATCGGATCCCTACCGGGTTTTTTTTAATTATTATTTTAAATGTTAAATTGTTAAGTTATTAACTTGTATAGTTGTATTATATATATATATTTATTATTATTTAAATATTTTTTATATTTATTAACTTATTATTAGTTTATTATTATAAAAAGTTATTAACTTTTAACAATATAATTATTTTAAAAAGTTATAAAATAATAAAAACTTTAAACTTTCAAGTTTCAACTTTGAATTTGAATTTTGAAACTTGAAACTTGAAAATTGTAAGTTGTAACTTGTAATTTCTAATTAAACTTATATACCTTGTAAGTTGTAAATTGTAATTTTTTATTAAACTTATATAATTTGTAAGTTTTAAGTTATAACTTAAAACTTACAAGTTATATAAGTTTAAAAAGTTATAAAATAATAAAAACTTTAAACTTTCAATTTTTAAATT
>JBCEWC010005437.1:0-24978 GCA_038996855.1 Solanum aculeatissimum
CAATTTTCAAGTTTCAAAATTCAAATTCAAAGTTGAAACTTGAAAGTTTAAAGTTTTTATTATTTTATAAGTTGTAAGTTATATTAAATAAAGTTAACAATTTAAAATATTAAATATTTATAGATGTAATACAACTATACAAGATAATAATTTAACAATTAAAAAAAAAAAACCGGTTTGAACCGGTTCCGGTACCGGTTCGATCCGGTACCAACCCGGTACCTATTGGACCGGTCCAGAACCTCCCCTAATTTTCGGTAAACCCGATTCCGATAGGACCAGTTCCGATAATTTAGGGGGTTTTACGGAACCGATACCGATACCAATTCCAATTCCGATTCTGATAAAACTGATCCGTTTGGAACCAGTCGGGTCCGTTGCCACCCTTACTTGAAACATAAATAAAATCTTAAACGGATAAGTAAAGGTAGGCCCAAGCTTGAACTACGGAACAACAACCATTTTCGCCCCTTTGGTTTTAATCAGGAAGAGCTTTCTCTCAAATTAATTATCATACTAAAAATGGAGGCCACTCTTAGCTTTCGCAGTTGTTCTCAGGCTCAGCTCCCCTTACAACCGACGTCTTTCCCTTCTCAATTCCTCAAAAACTTCCAATTCTTGGTTCGTTCTTTCTACTTGCCTCTAATTTAATTCATTCATATTCTTCCTTTTATTTTTTTACTTTATTTATTTCGATTTTCTTTGCAGAGACTACAGAAATCGAAGCCTTTGAACTCAGCCCAGTGTATTGCGAAGGCGTTGGGGACGGGCGATAATGGAGACTTTGAAGGTTTTCCAGCTACACCTAACAAGATTTTTATGGAAGAGGTAGGTATTTGCCTTTAATAGCTTCTCTTTTAACTTTATTGCACCTATATTTTCCATATGTTTCCTCTGAGGTTGGTCGTGATTGCTTAAGAATAATATTTATATTATTTATATATACAAGAAGCAGCACATTAAATACTTCAGGTAAAATGATTAATTTTAAACTAAATTTTACATATGTGGAAACTGTACAAAATATTGTTCCCAAAAGGATTGTTGAATGGTTGAGGTATATGAGTAATGACGCGGAGGTCTCAAGTTTGGGTCCTATTTGTATGAACTAGTGTTAGCCATGTGCTTTAACCTTGCTGGATAGAGCTACTTGGTACTGCTCATTGGATGTGGCATGTTGCCCATTGAATACTTGAGATGCACGCAGCTGGCCCAAGCACCATCATAATTTTAGGAAAACACTAAGTTGTATTTTCTTTTTCTTTTTTTTTGACATAAGGAACTGTAAGTTATTTATAGCTAAATTTTTTAGAAAAATGTCAGAAAAGACACTTTTAACTTCCAAAAATAAATAGTGATTTGTTGTTCAAATGGGAGTGACTGGGTATTTGTTTGCGTTTATTGGATTTTCTAGGCAATTGGTGCTGAATACGGAGAAGGTTTTGAGACATTTAGACCCAATGGACTGCTCAAAGTTGATGTGGTAAAACCAGAAGTTTAGATTTTGTAACAGGGTTTATGAATTTCTGCACCTTTTAGTGCTACAAGGCAACATATCTGTACTCAAGGAGTTACTTTTTTGGCATTTAGGATTTTCTAAATGATAGACTGCAAGAAGGTTTCCTGCGAAGAATCCGTTATGCGATGAAGCCTGATGAAGCTTATGGCCTCATTTTCTCTTGGGATAATGTGGTGGTAAGACCTCAATCTTTGACCATCTGGTCTAATTTAAGAGAGGTTACCTGATTTGTGAAATGTTACTTGATGATCAACTGTATAAATGCACGTGGTCTCTGAATCCTGGCAGGCAAATTATTATGTCCGTATAAAAGGAAGTAATCTTCTGTTGTTGGTTTTCCATATGATTGTGCTTCTTGTTCTCGTCTAAAGTTGCGTGCTAATAAGGAATTCTTGAAGGGTGCTGGTTTTGTTACATTCAGACCCAACGTCTGAGTCTTTGATGACCTTGCCTTACAAACTCAATGTCTTCTTTTGTTCATCTTTTTTCCTGCTCTACAAATTGTTTTTTATATGAGAGACATTTTTTAAAAAATAAAAATTAGGTGTGAAAGACAGATTAAAGAGCTTCACTCTCTCCCTATGTGTCTCTGTGTGTGTGCGCGCGTGCGCGTATATATGTCAAGGAACCTTCCTCTAAATACAAACATGATTTGGAATAAACTGCAATAGAAGTACAAGATCCCCAAATTATGGCGTTTCGTCACTCACCCTAGGAATTGATGCTTTAAGATAACAACAACAACAACATCCAGTTCCAAACAAGTTGATGTTTGATGATATGATTCCTAAAGAGGAGAGGTGGCTTGTTATCTAGACGAAGTATTAGGTGCATGGACTGGAACTCAAAAAAGGCAACAAAAACTTGGCTTCATTTATGAAAGAAGAACTTGATAGAAGAGAAAAGATAATTATATGGATATGTACAATGTATATCTTAATCACATATCTGGATATTGATAGGTTTGTTTGTTGGTTTGTGTGTGTGTGTGTTGGTTGTGGGGGTGGGGGGGAAGATAATGTTTGGATTGATTTCCTCTAGACATGTTACTGAAGATAATTGTAGACCAAAGATGTGGTAGATATTTATGTTCCAATTATGAAGGTCAGAGCAATTGTATTGCTGAATTATTTCTTCTACTTGAGTGGAAGTCATAATACTCAATCCTTTGTTGATAATGTACTTCCACATCATACATCTCAGGCAGATTCTCGAGCTCTGAAGTTGGATGCGTGGAATCAACTTGCCTCTGAAGAAGGTGAGTGACTTGCCGATTTTTCTGGCTCTGAGTAAATAAAGTTCTTTACTTGGATTGCATGCATATATCAATATTGTTTTAGCTGTATAGCTAATCTAAGGGATTGAAATGACATATGCTGCTCGTACTTGTCTAAAATGTCGATGGGTGCGTGTTGGTTCCTTCAAAAGTATTGCATTATTGGAGGATCCCACATGGGTGCTACAACATTTTCAAAATCATTCAGTTGTTACTTATTGGTCGCACTGTAAAATTATTTTCTCTTCATTTATAAAATGAAACATCTGGGGTGCCTGTGACATGTCATCTGTACATAATCTTGGGTCTTATTGGTATTTTTAGTATCTCCATATATATTTGAGACACTGAGAGTGGTAACTAATATTTTTTTCCAACTTTTAGTGAGATTCATGAATATATAGGTCAGATTCTTTCTGGGTCTAGCAATCCAAATTCACCTCACCTATATCAGAGATCAGGGTGATATTGGCTTTTACTAATGGGTTTTTCTCCCATCACTGGCTGAATGGAATTCTTGATCATGGGGGAAGGGAAGGGATGGTGAGCCGTCTCAATGTTCATCCCATGTAAAGTGAGTCTTTGTAAGAAACTCGTGGTCTGCAATCATACAAGCAGCACAATCTCAAAGATCCGTAGGTTTGCAATTTTTAATAATTGGGAAAGGCTATGATGTAAAACTAATCTTTGCAGTTTATGGGAGATGAGAACTGGCTATAGGATGATCTTCCGACCTAGAAAAAACAATGACTACTTTCCAGCTTGTAGATGCTCATTACTGGTGCTTTAAGTTTTGATGACTACTTTCCTCAGTTTGTAGATGCTCATTACTGATGCCTTTAGTTGACTTTATTTTGTTATATAATATAAGTTATTTATCATTTGGTTATGTGCAGGATTAGAGCTTCCTGAAGATGATAGTGCGCAGCGGCTGCTACTTTATGCAACTGCTGATCATGTTCTGCATAAGGTTAGGAGTTTATGATCATACAAGTCACGACTACCTATTTTATTTGAATAATGAGTGTGGATAGTGTCTTTCCTTATTTTTGTCCAAGTCTGTGGCCCATCAATCTTTTAACTCTTTTGTTAGATAAATAATTATTAAATCCTCTGAGATATTTGCCTCTATATGCATATGAGTCGGTGTACATGTCTTTTTGATTTGGAGAAATAGTGGACTTTCAGGTTTGAGTTTGCTTTTAGAACTTTTTTGGGAGGTAAAATACAAACATTTCTGTATAGGCAATCACTGAGATAAAAGATAGCATTGATCTAGCTTTCCAGGAAAAAAAAATAAAAAATCCCGCTTACTTTGGGAGATCGTTTTCTAGTTCTTTAGAAGTCCTTTCTTATATAATAAATGTCTTATTAAAATGTCCATCTCTGAGAAATCCTATGCAATTGCAGGCGCTGCCAAGGGAGAATAATGAAGCTGATCAAGATCGATTGAAGACGAGACTTTCCCAACTCTATCATGACAAGCTTCTCAAAGTAAAAGCATTTTTGCAGAATGGGATGCTGTGTTTTTCAATGAACTCAAAAACATCACTATAATTCTCATCTTTTTAGATTTCAGAGCCAATTGAAGGATTGAAAGAATGGTTGGATGCTGTCTCAACTGCTCGTATTCCTTGCGCTGTTGTGTCAAGTCTTGATCGCAGAAATATGGTCGAAGCCTTAGAGCGCATGGGACTCATGAAGTATTTCCAGGTAGTTTATTACATTTTTTTAGAGATGATGTATACAATGTGGTCGGCCATTAACATGTGCATGTTGTTGACTGTCTTGCTGTTGATGCAGGCATTTGTGACACAGGAGGATGGAATGGAGTCTATAGCACATCGATTTCTTTCTGCAGCTGTGAAGGTAAGGTTGAAGTGTATTCGAGTGTTGGACCGATGCATTTCTAACACATTAAAAATACTAAGACCATACTAAGGTTACTGTCTCATTTGGATTCTTTGGGGAGGTGGGTTGCTTTTAGCACATTTTATTTCTTACTTGCATATGAGGGGGAAGAATATCTAGAAGAGTGGTGTGTGAACTAAAAATGCTTAATTTTCTTTTGTATATGGTGTGGCAGTTTCAATTTTTGTATAAACTTACATCTGCAGTGAATACTAAATCCTAGCAATATTGACCTGCTACACCACTTAAATGATAGTTTAACTATGCACTCTACTTTTTCCTCTAGTATTTTTAGGGTGACCAAAAAACAAACCTTCTTTTGAACTCTCTTGGTTTTGTTGGAGCTTACGTATTGAAAAAACAAAATTTTGCAGCTGGACAGAAAGCCATCAAAGTGTGTGGTGTTTGAGGACGATCCTAGAGGCATAACTGCTGCTCACAATTGTACAATGATGGCTGTGGCACTTATTGGCGCTCACCCTGCGTATGTATTACTGTTTTCTGTTTTTTCCCCTTATTGTTGAAGATCTGGATTCTGTCTTTTTTGAACTAATTGTATTATATTTGGACATGAAATGTTCTTTGCTTCTACAAGGGTGTCCCAGACCCTTCCTCCCTCTAGGGGCTTGGGTTTCAGAACTAGACACTTACTTCAATATCTGTTTCATGTGTTGATATATTAATACAAGTTCTGGGCTTTCTTGCTACTTTAGTTTTCTTCAAATGCAACAAGTATGTCACTGCTTCTACTTGGAAATTTTTATTTACGAGTTTGAAACTTGCAGGTATGATTTAGGGCAAGCTGACCTTGCTGTAGGTAGCTTCAGTGAGCTTTCTGTGATAAATCTCAGAAGATTATTTGCACATAAAGGCTCCAACTTTATGGACCTAGAGAAGCAAATAGCGGAAAAAGCACCGCGCAGAAGGAAGCTTACAATTGACACCATCTTCTGAACCAGTTTAGCACAACAGTCTTATCACCTCCTTCTTGTAAATGCCCTTTTAGTGTAGAATCTGTAGGTCTTGCCATCCCTTGCTTTCGTTCATTCTTTAGATAAATACAGCAGGCAGAAGATTTACCATGTGGTAATCTGAAACTCAGAAATCCTTTCCTTGTTTTCTTTTCTCTATTTCGCTCTTTTTTCCCTCCCTTGTGGGGTTTCTGTCTGTTGGTGTGATCAACCTGTTTAATTCAAACTGATATCTACCAGCAGTGGTGAAGGAATTATGATCCATGTAATGACTAATAGTTGTTTTAGGTGCATGCAATATTGTAACTTTTTCTCAGTATACATCTATGAAAAGATTGTAACTTGGTTCTTTTACTTTTCAGTTTGAATGAAATTGTTGATTTTTCAGCTTGTGACCTCTGCGTTATGTTCCTATTTGTGTTTTCTGATGACATAAAAAAGTAGCGTTGGCATTCACAGTTTGATACTTGGTAGTTTTCAGGAGTTCAGAGTGTAACAGGCAATTTTTTTTGTTAAAAGGATAACAAAAAAATCAGAACAAATCATAAGGGTAAAGGTGTGGTGCTCCTTTCGTTACAATAAAAAAGTTTAACGGGCGTTAATTATTTTAGTGAAAGATCTACGAGGGGCCATGCCTTGTAAGGTGTGGGAGCCAAAATGTCTTACCAGGCATGGCTCCTCACAATCCTTTCAATAAAAAAGTTTCCACTCGTTTAATTTTTTGATTTGTTCCAATTTTTTATTACCCTTTTGACATGTTTTATAAAAAAAGTTGTCCTTTAGGTTTCAGACTCAACTTTCAGATTAATTTGAGGCAAAGAGACTCAGGCTTAAAGTCTTTCCTGAGAGGGACTTTTTATATTAAAGAAACATTTGTGTGGCAGTCCTAACTCCTAAGTTTTTATTGTTTACACGTCTCCTCAATTTATTTCGCTTTTACAAGTTTTTCGTGTCCAAATTTTCTTTTGTTAATAATCTCAAAGTCGTTTTTATTATATATTCTATTTTTTTTTTATTATATGCACTTTATTTGGATGATTGTTATGTATTATTTAATAATATATCATGTCATATTGTTTTAGTTAATATAATATTAGAATAAATTATATCATTCCTCGTTATTACATAATATCAAGCATCAATAATTTGAATCAGAAAAGTAGATTACAAGTAAAGCTAAGTAAAGAATAAAAAAATAAATTATATCATTCCCCTCTCTTTTTTTGTTTGAGTTTCATATTTCTCTATCATGTGTTTTGTATTTTTGAATATTTTCTTGCGTCATCAAGTCATTACAGTACGGAGGCTGTTTGATAATATGCCTAAATCATCTACTAAGGCTTTTATTCATTCAGTGAAGTGAAGATAGAAATTTAACGGATTCAAATCTTGTGTGAGTAAAAACAAAAAATTAAATTGATATCCAATGTTAATGTATTAAATTCTAAATGTTATTACATTGTTATGGTTCTTTGCATCAACATTTAACTGAATTCAGCACAAGTTATTATAGCAAATACACAAGTGAAAAACTCATTGTATAAGTTAGTGTTTTCAGAACTTAATATAAAGCTATAAATTGTTTAACTGAACTAAACAAAGTATCAAACTGCACTATCGAGCTAATTGCAAAGTGGCAAGCTAAGTAAAGGATTTGCACAATATAAGTGGAAAAAGACAAGTTCAATGTGAAAAAGTGATTGCAGAAATGTTGTAATTAACTGTACAATCTATTTCTATTTTAAAATTTTGCTTTCTGTTATACTAGGGACGTGGAACATAGGATCACTTATAGGAAGTCCATAAAGTTAGTGAAGAGTCTTAAGAGGAGACGAATTAATATAATGTGTGTTCAAGAGACCAGATGGGTAGGTACCAAAGCTCGAGACATAGATGGGTTTAAATTATGGTACTCGGGTGATTCTAGGGATAGAAATAGAGTAGGTATCCTAGTAGATGAAGACCTTAGGGAGTATGTGGTGGAGGTCAGGAAAATTAATGATAGGATGATGTCTATTAAGGTTGTGGTCGGCAATCATATTGTGAATATAGTTAGCATTTATGCGCCCCAAGTGAACCTAGATCGATAAGGAAGTCAAAAAATTCTTTTGGAAAGATTTGGATGAGGTTGTGAGGGGTATACCGGCCACAGAAAAGGTCTTCATCGGGGGAGATTTTAATGGGCATATTGGTGCTACTTCTAGTGGTTTTGACGATGTCCATGGAATTTTTGGTTTTGGGGAGAGGAATGAAGGTGGGACATCTCTCTTGGACTTTGCTAAAGCCTTCGAGTTGGTCATTGCTAACTCATGTTTCCCAAAGAGTGAAAACCACTTGGTTACCTTTCGTAGTATGGTAGCTAAGACCCAAATTGACTACTTACTCCTCCGGAAGGGTGATAGAAGCCTTTGTAAGAATTGCAAGGTAATTACGAGTGAAAATATTTCCATTCAACATAGGCTTCTAGTGATGGACTTAGAGATTACGAGGGGTAAGAAGAAAAAGGTTATTTATGCCTAACTGAGGATTAGATGGGGTGACCTGACTCCTGCCCTTTCTCGGGAGATGGGAAAAAATTGAGTAATTTGGGGGCTTGGAGTAGTAACGGAGATGTGAATACTATGTGGGATACCATGACTAGTTACGTTAAAAGGGTAGTCATCGAGGTGCTAGGGGTTTCAAGAGGGACCTTTGGTGGACGTTAAGGTGATTGGTGGTGGAGTGGAGAAGTTCAAGGCAAAGTGAAAGCTAATAAGATTGCCTATACGAGTGGTTGGAATGTAGGGATGAGGATGAAAAAATAAAGCTTAAGGATATTTATAAGATGGCGAAGACAGAAGCGAAGATGGCAGTGACGAGTGCTAAGACAACAATGTTTGAGCATTTGTATGTTGAGTTAGATAAAAAAAAGCAGGTACAAGAGATTATACAGGCTTGCGAAGGAGAGAGAGAAAAACTTGCGATTTGGACCAAGTGAAGTGCATTAAGGATGAGGAGGCTGACATGCTGGAGGATGAGACTTCCATTAAGATAAGGTGACAAACTTACTTCCATAACTCTTTAAACGAAAAGGGGGATAGAGATATTGAATTGGGAGGTTTGCGCACGTCGATAGTCATCAAGATTTTAGTTATTACAGGCGTTTCAGAACTGAGGAAGTTAGACGTGCTATTAGTAGAATGAACGGAGGGAGAGCAATCAGACCCGATGAGATTACGGTAGATTTCTGGAAGAGCATGGTCAAAGATGGTATTGAGTGGTTGACTAAGTTGTTTAATGCTATTATGAAGACCGCTAAGATGCCCGATAAATGGAGGAGGAGTACAATGGTTCCATTGTACAAGAACAATGATGATATTCAAAGCTTAACAAGTACAGGGTTATCAAGTTGTTAAGCCACATTATGAAGGTCTGGGGGAGAGTGGTGGAGGTGAGGGTGAGAAAATGAGTGTCTATTTAAGAGAATCAGTTCGGATCTATGTCGGGATGATCAACTACTAAAGCAATCCATCTTGTTCGGGAGATTAGTGAATAAATATAGAGAGAGAAGGAGAGACCTTAATATGGTGTTCATTGACCTTGAGAAAGCCTATGACAAAGTTCTAAGGGATGTCCTATGGAGATGTCTAGAGGCGAAAGGTATTCCAATAGTGTATATTAGGGCGATAAAGGACATATATGACAGAACCAAAACTCATATAAGAATGGTAGGAGGAGACTCAGAGTATTTTCCTGTTGAGATGGGACTTCATCAAGGATCTGTGTTGAGCTCTTTTCTTTATGCCTTAGTAATGGATGAGCTGATACGGTCTATCCAGGAGGGGGTGCCATGATGTATGATTTTTGTAGATGACATAGTACTGATTGATGAGACTCGAGCTAAAGTTAATGATAGATTGGAGGTTTGGAGATATACTTTGGAATCCAAAGGGGTCAAATTGAGCAGAGCCAAAATAAAATACTTGGAGTGTAAATTTAGTGTTGCAAGAGATGAAAGTAGACATTGAAGTGACATTGCCACTCAACTTATTCTAAAGAGAAAAAGCTTTAAGTATATTTTGGATTCATTATCTCAGAGTAGTGACGATATCGACAATGATGTCACACATCGTATTGGGCAGCATGAACGAAATGGAGGTTTGCTTCTAGAGTATTGTGTGATAAAAAAAATACCACCTAGACTTAAAGGAAGGTTTTACAGAATGGTGGTTAGACTATCTCTGCTATATGAGGTGGAGTATTGGCCAATTAAAAATTCACATGTTCAGAAGATACAAGTTGCGGAGATGAGGATATTGAGATGAATGTGTGGACATACCAGGAGTGATAAGATTAGGAATGAGACCATCTAGGAGAAGTTAGAGGTGACCCCTATGGCTGACAAGATGAGAGAAGCGAGACTGCGTTGGTTTGGACATGTGCAGAGAAGGAGTACTGATGTAACTATTAGGAGGTGCGAGAGGCTGGATTTATTGGTTACATGATGGGGAAGAGGAGGACTGAAGAAGTATTGAGGGGAGGTGATGATCAGATAAGATATGGCAAAACTTCATCTCAACGAAGACATGACCTTAGATAGAATAAAGTGGAGGTCACTTATTAGGGTAGAAGGCTAATAGGCTTAGTAGGAATAGGTTGATGTATGACCTTGTGATAAAGTAGATTAGTAGGAGTAGTTATGTCTCTACATCCTATGTCGTCATTATTCGTCTTATATTTGTTTATCTTTATCGTATTTATATACCATCATTTGCTTTTTTCCTTTCTCCTTTCTTTTTCTTTTTTTTGTTCATATCTAGTACCTTCTGCTTATGGGGCTCGATTTAGGGTTTTTCGGAAACAGTCTCTCTACCTCTATGAGGTAGTGGTAAGGTTTGCATACATTTTACCCTCTCCCTCTCCCCCCCCCCCCCCTTCCCTCCAAGATCCCACTTGTGGAATTCCACTTGGTATGTTGTTGTATTGCTTTCTGTTATACTATTTTCAGAATTTATCATCTAGATAACCTAGCTTGCCTCCTCAAGTTCCTAGCATAATTTGAAATTAAGGTACCCAAGTTATGTGGTACTTTTTTCTTTTTTTCATTTTAGGAATAAATTGTTTCTCAAAAGCGATATCTCTTCATGAATGGTTATACAATAGTAGTCCTTCTGGACTAAATATTCTATACTTCTTACTTGGTATGGCTTGTTACGTGGGTTATAAATAAGAGCTTAGTGTAAAATTTTAAATAGTAAGTTCATAAAAGTTATTTTGGTATCATGAGATGGTAAAGAAGCACTCAATAATTTCTGATATGTTGTATTTGAACCTCATTGGTACACTAAAAGCTATTATTATTTTTCCTACATTCATGAGTTAGGAATATTTTAATCGAGTTATATTTCTTTCTATAATCTTTCATTTTTGTATTATAATTATAATTAAATCATGAGATCTATAATTGTCGTTGAATATTTGAATTTTCTTATTTTTATTAATTGAAACATCATTTGAACTGGGTATCCTGTTAAATAAAAAATGAGAATAGTTAAAATTAATATTTAAAATTCAAAATAAAAATTTGTGAATATTGATGAAATAGTCATTTATTTTATCAGGAGTCAGTATTTTTTTTTATTTTTTTTTGTAATAAGCAAATGAGGAAAACAAAAATCACGTCTGCCTCATCTGAAGTGTTATGCGTGCACACACATCTGAAAGTAAGATTTTCAGCTTTTCATTTGCTCAATTTGTGGTTTCAGTCATCAGCTTTTTTTGTAACACTGTTTCGAAATATTTAACACTTTACATTTCTACCTTCTCAAGATAGAAATAAAACTTTATACACATCATTCTCTCTAAATCACTCGTGAAATTATGCTGATTATATTATATTGTTGTTACGAAAGTAAAGTGATGGTCAGAGGTTTTACAATCAATTTCTCATATTGTCATGCTACTTGGGCAGTTGGGTGTTTCTTGGATTTAAACAAATATTATAATGCAGGCAATCCTTAAATAGTGTGAATTATATGCAGGATTGGTAGTGTACTCTTTCGATGAAATTATACAAACCATGAACAGAATGAATTGTTTAAAATCTACATGAGCAAACAATGTGTTGTATATTAAAAAATAAATAAATAATGTGGTACATATTTGTGTTTGTTGGACAATAAATATTTTTATAAATATGTAGTACTTCATTATAAACGTGGGCAATTTGAACCTTTTAGTTGTACACACAAGAAATTTGAAACAGTTTCCAACATAATTGTATTAGTTGGATAGTAAAATATTTAAGAAATATGCAACAGGTCATTATTGAGGCGGGACAACTTGAGGCTTTTTTGTTGTGCATGTAAGAAATTTTGAAGATAAATTTTGCTTGTTTGAATCAAAACTTTCTAAAAAGAACTTGACCATTAATATTCTTTGAGCATAATATATAAATATACCATTTAATTTAGCTTCAATTGACATTTATGCCATCCAACTATGGGTAAACACAAGTAGACATTTAAATTTGTATAAAATTAAATATATAAATATACGTGTGTGGCAAAATACATGTAGGACATCACATAGGACATACAATTTTCATATATGATGAATGTATCTATTTATTTAATTTTATACAAGTTTAAGGGTGTACTTATGCACATCCAAAGTTGAAAGGCAAAAATATCAGTTGAGGCTAAAGTAAAAAGCACATTTATGTATTACGCCATGTTCCTTCGAGTGGCAAAATAAATAATTTGCTTACGAATTCTAAAATTCTGGTACAAATTCCAAACAATAATTTCTTTAAGAGTTTATTTTACTTTCTCTTTATGCTTTTGGATCTTTTATTATTTTTGACCTTTTTACTTTAAATTTATACCTATTATCTCTATCTCTTTGAATGTAACAATAAATCTACCCATATTTATGTGTGTTTAATTAAATTTTTAATTCATCTTAAATAACTGAAAATATTTCAGTTAATGACTTATCTGCGGTTCTCAAGTCATAAATGGTCTATATTGTTTATAAGATTGTTTCTTTTAGGAAAAATGTGATGTAGATGCAATTTTTCAAACTGTAATTTCTTATCATCTTACTGATCACTTGTCACGATCCAAATTGTTGTGACTAACACTCACACTAACCCCTCTTGTAGACAAATAAATACTTAACAACTTAAAATATGTATTCATCTAGTCAAAAGTAAAATCACAACATAAAATAATCTCTGTCTAGAATAAATAAATAAATATGTAAAAATCTAAGGTATTACAACTTCAAAAGTCATTTTACTAAAATATCTAATTAATAATTTTTTAATAGTGATAACTCATAAATAAAGAGTCTTAATGTCTGGAAAGAAATAAATTGTAAAATGAGAGGATTTGGACAACTCAAACAAAAATAGCTCACCCTTAAATCTGGAAGCAAACGAAATAAAATACAGGGTCTGATTGACTGGATCACAGTCTGAACTCAAAAGAAAGTGTAGGAGTAGCATCGGTACAAACACTATGTACTGATTGACATCATAAGTTGACTAAGATTAGTAGCAAATATATAATCACAGTTGATAGAAATTTAGGCATAGGTGACACGTTCAACACTAATACATAACTAACATGTACAATCATGAAACACTGAACAAACTCATTTATGGATGTAATTCATCATTGAGAATAATCACATGTTTATTAAGATGTAATAAGTCAATTCAATACACTAGTCATGATGCAACAAGGTAATTCAACATATCAAACACTTATTCAAGATAGAAACAAGTTATATAAAAATGATATCCATCTTGACCTTGCACCTGGAATCAATCACATACCTTTCAAAATCATTAGTCTAACTCTTATCCGTGCACACATGCTAAAAGGATTTTATGCATTTTCATCTAGGCATGAACTGTAGTGGATTCTAGATGTCCATGTACTATACAATCCCATATAAATTGCTCATTCAAGACAAACCCTCAAGCATGCATAGCCACAATATCATTATTTAATAACATCATCACATTATAAATTGATTACATATTCAAAAACATAATATCAATGATTAATCAATTCAATAATTTGCATGTTAAATCTTACTATCAAACAACCAATATCTATGTCCGAAGACTAAATCAACATGTGATACAACTCACGTTATATACTAACTACTAAACAAAGACTAACTCCAAGGAAATTGTAACCAACTGCAATCGAGGAATAGAAAATGAACAAGCGAAATTATCTAAGTCTTTCTATTATCAACGCCTCAATGCTTAAAGTCTAAATAAATAAAGTATAAGTTCACTTTAATATCCTTTTTTATATAAATGAAGTTCTTGAATATTCAGATCCACCTAATTCTACTTTTTTTTAGAAGGTCTAGCAAATAATTAATGGGTTATTTTATCAAATTAAAGATTTTCATATTAATCTAGTTCAATTAATGAAGTTTTAATCCATTAACCTCTCTTGAACAGTTTCTACGCGGAAGAATTCATTTTATGGAGTTTTTAGATTCCCCAATATTAAAATTTAAGCCTAGATTAATTATTTCATACTAGAAAATCAAATTTAATAGAAAAAATTAAAAACATTTATAATTATTCTAATTTTGCATTCTACCACAACAATTATAACCCTAGAATTCAACCCCCAAGGTTCTATGAAGAACTCATACTTTGATTCTATGAAGAAAACGAAATTTAGAAGAAAAAGACGAATAAAAATTACTTACCTCAAGAGATATTATCCCTAAGCCTTGAAGATGTCATCCCAGGTCTTCTCTGTTATGAACAAGACTTGGGCAAAAAACTAACTTAAACACGGAATAAAAAGTCCCGACCTTCGCTATAGCGAATGGACCCTTTGCTATAATGAAGCCTCACAACTTTGTTGCCTTTGCCATAGCAAATCTATTTTATAGCAAAGTGTCATGACTCGTCACTTGACCATTAATAAGAAGGAAGAATCTAGAGTCAAGGAGAAGAAACTAGAGTCTTGGAGAGGTTTCCGGAAGACTCTAGAACATCGTGGATAGCATTTGAAGCTTCCTAGAAGACTCTAGAAAGTTGTACGCAAATCTTGTAGACACTTGGAAGAATCTTGAATAATGTAGGCAAGTCTTGGAGAGTCTTATAATACTCTATAAATGTAGAACATTCTAGAGGGAGGATCTATGTGTAAATATTGAGGGACTTAGGAAGAAAATATTATTTGCACTTAAGCCCCTAAAGAGTAGTATAAATAGAGGGGTCATTCACTTGTAGTCATCAACCAAGAAAGTAAAACAATCTTTGAAGTGTAATACAAGTCTTCTTTACAAAAGCTCTCTTGCCTTCTTCAATCTAGTGTTCCCTTAGCGATCTAGTTGAAAAGGCTTACTTGAGCTTACAAGATTATGAAAGAATCATGAGTAAGTTGTCAAGTGCTGCACGGAAGTCTTAGTCGAAGTCTAAGTCCGTGACAGAGTGGTATCAAAACAGGTTACTATTAAGGGAAACAATGCAAGTGAAGAAAACTTTGACGCCACAAATGCTGCCAATGTTAGGCCGGATGTTGGAAAGAAATCATGCAAGGGCAAGAAGAACTCGAAGAGGAATAAGGAGTTACCAATTGAACCTACGCCAAGTGAAGGACTTTTGTTCTTTCTGGCATCTGTTATTTTGGCACAAATCTTTTTGATTCTTAAAAAGAAACAGTTCTTCCTAACATCCCACTCACTCTCAGCCATTGGAGTGAGTGACGATGAACGAAGTGAGGAACCTGTAAATATCAAGCCCGACATAGAGTGGATCACAAGAGTGGATGCTGCCAGACAAGAAGTGGAGATATTAGGCAAATTCTTGAACCAGTTCGATGACAAATTCAATACTTTAGAGGAGTTCACCCTTGAAGAGAATGACAACATCCGAAAGGAATTGGACGGGCGTAAGACTACAAAGTATGAGGTGAAAAAATCTATCACTTCCTTGGAGTGTCGACTCATGGACACGCTGAGTAGGATGGAGGACATGAGTGTCAGTATGGAGGCCATGAGTGCCAGGGTGAAGACACTTGAGGAAGGCATGGAGGAAAGGAGAAATTATATGTCTACTGGAGAATGGGGGACAAGGATTGAGGCTCCCAAGCCACCGGTGTTCAAGGGAGCTCGTGATGCGCAAGAGGTAGAGAACTTCCTTTGGCACTTGGAGAACTACTTCAAGTGCAACAAGGTGAAAGGTTATGAAACAAAGATCAACACCGTCGTGCTGTACCTGACAGAGATGACTATGTTATGGTGGAAAAGGAAAAAGTCGGAGATGGGGATGGGGCTATGCAACATCAGTACATGGAAACAGTTTCGAAATGAATTCAAGAAAGCTTTCTTCCCCAACAATGTCATCTTTGAGGCGAAGCGCAAGTCAGGGAACTGAAGAGACAAGTAGCATAAGGGCGTACATGAAGGAGTTCACTACCCTCACACTTCAAATTTCCAACCTCATGGATGAAGATATGATGTTCTACTTAATAGATGGCCAACAAAATTAGGCTAGAATGGAGTTGGAATGCCGACAAGTTAGGACCATTGACAAGGCCATCACACAGGCAGAAGCTTTGACAGACTCTCGACACAACATGTATGACAAAGATAGAGAAGAGGAAACAAGAGGTGGTCATGACCAAGGTGGGGAAGATGATGGCAAAGGAAAGGGCTGAAAGCCATATCCCAAGCATCATGGCACCTATAAACCTAATAACAAGAAGGCTGAACGTCAGAATGATGGAGAGAGGAAGGCATAACCCAAAAAAGGGTATAAATGCTACATATGTTGTAAGTCACATAGCTATAAAATATTCCTTGAATTAAAGAACCTTGGTGCCATACTGTAGGAATGGAAAGAGAAGAATGCACAAGAACTAGGGGAAGGATTGATCACAACACAGTTAGGCGTGATTGGACTATGCGGAGCCATCAAAAAGTAACAAGAGAAGCCAAAAGAATATAGTGCAGATAGTCAACGCGCCAATGACTCCTGTGTGCGGAGTTGTTTAGGAGTAGACATTAAGTTGGGCAACTGGCAGGGTAAGACCAACTTCACTGATGCTCCATTAGATCTCTTGGATAAAATTCTCGGGCAGGAGTTCTTCCAAAGGTGAAACACAATGATCAACACCTATTTCCCACAACTCTTAGTCATGGAGCGAGATGGGTCTTGCGTAGTGCCTCTGGTCAAGGTACAGAAGATGGAAGGACAAACCAAGATATCGGTCTTGAAGCTTGTGAAGGGGATTAAGGATGAAAAGTCCTTGTCGTGTTCCATGCCTGATAGAAGGAGGAATCGTTGGAGAAAGTCAAGATGAAATAGGGATAATGAACTACAACAATGTTCCTCGAGCGCTATAAGGGACTATTTCTAGAGAAGACCACATGGGAACGACATGAAGACTTGTGGTGTTCGAAGATAAAGTCCGAGAGCTCTTACAACAACAGTGCTCTAAGGATGTCGCAACATCAGGTGGGGAAGAGTGTCACGACCCATCACTTGACCATTAATAAGATGGAAGAGTCTAAAGTCAAGGAGAAGAAAAAAAAGTCTTGGAAAGGTTTCTGGAAGCCTCTAGAACATTGTGGATAGAACTTGAAGCTTCCTAGAAGACTTTAGAAAGTTGTAGGAAAATCTTATAGATACTTAGAAAAATCTTGAATAATGTAGGCAAGTCTCGGAGAGTCTTAGAATACTCTAGAAATGTAGAACATTCTAGAGGGAGGACCTATGTGTAAATATTGAGGGACTTAGGAAGAAAATATTATTTGCACTTAAGACCCTAAGGAGTAGTATAAATAGAGGGGCCATTAACTTGTAGTCATCAACTAAGAAAGTAAAGCAATCTTTCAAGTGTAATACAAGTCTTCTTTACAAAAGCTCTCTTGATTTCTTCAATCTAGCGTTCCCTTAGCGATCTAGTTGAAAAGGCTTACTTGAGCTTATAAGATTGTGAAAGAATGATGTCACGACCCGAAAGTGGGGCCTAGATGCGACATGGCGAAAGAGAACCCGAAAGTCCTCGATCAAGCCATCATAGCATCATCACTCGCATCCTCGGTTCGAAAGAGCGGGAAAAGTAAACACATATCACATAATTTTAGGGGAAAACGGGACTTTGGACTCAAGCTATGGGGATGTTGTGAGGAATAGGATGAGCATGGATCACATAGAACATAGCAAGTATTTCTAAGGGGCGGGTAAGTAGGACTCATGCTATGGGGGCATACCGGGTTAGGGGACTTCCCACATAAGCACATTCCCAACATTCACAATACCATAAACATAAACATAAGCATAAACAGAACATCATTTCCATAACAAATCTCAATAGTCATAATATCCCAATAAAGCATAATACAATGTGCAAGTGTTTAATGTGTGTCCAACATAGCCTCTACATAAGGAAGAACGGGGCCTCGACATAGTTTGGGGCTCACCCTCATTACATGAAATCATAAAATAAACAAGTACAAGGAAGATAGAAGGTAGCTATTTCCCTTGAACAAAAGGGCTAACCACAAGCTAATAACTCCAAGGATGTCACTCGTCGTCCACCGGAAGATAGAAGTCGTCACCGGTCCCTACATCGTTAGAACATGTAGATGAAAGTATGGGTTAGTACAAAAATATGTACTAAGTATGCGGGCATGCAATGCACATGACAATATAATATGACCTAACGAGATTACAAGGTGACAAATGCTACGAAAAGAATGCACATAGCCAAAGGGGAATATATTATAATAATATGCAAAACCATGATGCATGAAACATAACCTAAGATCATATTATAGCGGAGATGTTGCCTCAACCGACACCTGAGGAGACCCGAGCGAGCTACTACTTGGATCTGGACTACTTGCCAGGTAGATCCCTAGTCAACCTTTCAATAAGGGGATACATAACAAATCAATCCCAATCTAGGGAGATAATCCCATGTTAGTACATGGTTTGACGGAAAGGAGTATGGACCCTTGGCGCTAGTCCACCTCGACTCCAATCCCTCAGTACAAAGCCTCATCCCACGGGAATACATATATATATCCATGCAAGCTTTTCAAAATGGAGGGTTGACATTATTTTTCAAAATCATTCATCATAGCCAAACCAAAACATGATCAAATCCATATCCATACTTAGGCTAAAAAGCCAACAAGAATTTTCATAATCGTTTTCATATCAATGCAATAGGAGTAACTCATCTACATGGATTATCATATCAAACCTTCATAACATAACAAAGTGGTGCAAGCACCCATAATGCTCAAAGAGCCATAACAAGAGACTATGTGATCACAAGCCTTAACATATCATATCATAACATGAGGGCCATGCCCTTATCAAGAACTTCATCATAACCATTCTCCAATGCATATGCCATAAATGAGAAATCAAGTGCAGGGGTAATGGAGGATTCAAACCTTAATCTCATAATTCAATAGGTAATTCAGCATAATTCATGATAAAATCCCATTTCAAATCATAATGCAATTTACCCATGAATTTGAACCATTAAATGGACATGCACATTGATCCTTCAAGAATTTCCATGCAATTCATAAAATTCAAACTTAAATCATTATTAAATCACCTAATTTCTACAACCCACAACTCGATGCAATGAAATACTTCAAGAATTAAAGAACCCATTATCAAAGAAAGCTAAAATTCATAAATTAAATAGTAGGGTTCTTGGGTCTTCATGGATGGAAGGTAATCCATGAATCAAACCCACATACCTTGAGTTTAATCAAGAGAATTGAATGGAATTGCGAGAGAAGTGAATTTCCCCAAATTATTTCAAGCTTTCATCAATGGAGGTCAAAAGAATTAAGAGAATTTTGGAGAGGATTTAGGAGTGTTAGAATAGATGAAAGGGGATTTTTTTTCATAGGGAAATGGCCAACGTCAAGAGGTTGAAAGGGGATTAGGGTTTGATTTAGGGGTGTTAGGAGACCTTAGAAAGCCTAAAAGGGGCATAAGATATAATTAAATTATGAATTAACCATTAATAAAATGGACTAGATCACTGAAGATAGGGTCACACGGAAGGCACACAGTGGCCGTCTACAGGTCCACGGGTCGTGTACCTGCCCGTGAGGCTTCACTTGGCCTCGACTTCGGCTTACACTCTTGGGGGACTTTATGGATCACTTCACGAGGGGCCTCACGGACCGTGTAGCTATACATGGACCGTGTACTGGTCTGTGGACCATCACTTGGTCCGGAGTCCAGCCCTGAACCTTGGCCAACATTTTGGATCACTTCACGGAACCCCTCACGGGCCGTGAAGGGTCACACAGATTGTGGGGTGGTCCGTGGGACCATACTTGGTCCATGGTCTAACCCCCAACCTCTACGAACACACTGGACTAACCCACGAGCACCTCCACGGACCGTGGACCACCAAACAGTTCATGGTCCAACCCTTAGGCTCCATTCCATAACCTTTTCCTAGTGTCCTTCCAATTACGGGTAGTCTCACTTCAAGGGCCATAACTTTCACATACGAACTCCGAATTGAGTGAAACTAGTTGCGTTGCAAAGATAACTCAAAGAGATTTGATTTGATATATAGAATCCCATACATTTCATCCCATACCAAAATTTATGACTTTTCAAAGTCCACTTCCCAACCGGCCTTATAACTTCACCAAACTATCCTTTTTGAATCCGACCACTTAAATACAACACATGGATACCAAAATTCAACTACGACCAGTTTAACACTAACCTTGACCAACCCTTACGAAGTTTAAAATTTTTTGGGTGATTACATCATCTGCCCCTTGGGAACATTTGTCCTCGAATGAGCAAAACTACGACTTGAGGACAAAAATCAAACAAGAGACATTTTCATCAAAAATTATAACGGATCATGCTTCATTTCAAAAGTCATTCAAAATTTATGTCAAAATACCATTGAAATTATTTTCATGCTCATGTATGCATGCAATGTCATGAAACTAAAAAATTTAAAGAATTAGGACCATACAAGGATGAAACCTAGTACCTTAGGCTTGACTAGATTGGAAGAGATAGGGATATCGCTTCATCATATACAACTCCGCTTCCCACGTTGTACTCTCCATGTCTTAGTTCCTCCAAAACACCTTCATCGAAGCTACTTCCTTGTTGCGAAGCCGCTTCACTTGCCTATCCAAGATCTCAACCGACACCTCTTCATAGGTTAAATTCTCCTCAACCGTCACACCCTCCAAAAATGTGATTGCTTTAGGATCACCAACCAACTTCATCAACATAGACACATAGAATACCGGATGAATAGAACTCATGTACAAAGGCAAATCCAACTTATAAGACACATTGACAACCCATTCCACAATCTCATAAGGTCCGACGTACCGGGAGCTCAACTTGCCCTTTTTGCCAAAACGCATGATGCCTTTCATGGGGGACACTTTCACATACACCTAATCACCAACATGAAATTCAAGATCCCTCTTCCTAACATTTGAATAATACTTTTGGCGACTTTGAGTCATTTTCAATCGCTCCCTAATCAACTTCACTTTTTCAATGGCCTCAACAACCAAGTCCGGGCCTAACAAGGCCGCCTCGCCTATTTCAACCAACCAACCGTAGATCTACATCTCCTACCATACAAAGCTTCAAACGGAGCCATACCAATGCTAGCATGAAAGTTATTATTGTAAGTAAATTCGATGAGAGGTAGATGATCATCCCAACTTCCTTTGAATTCTAACACACACGCCCTTAACATGTCCTATAAGGTTTGAATTGTCCGTTCGGATTGCCCATCGGTTGAGGATGAAATGCGGTGCTCAACTTGACCTTAGTACCAAGTCCATTTTGAAGACTTCCAAAAATGAGAAGTAAATTGAGTACCACGATCTGATATAATAGACCTCAGTATACCGTGCAATCTCACCAACTCCCGAATATATACCTTAGCATACTCCTCGACACTATAGGTAGTCTTAATCGGTAAAAAGTGAGTCGCCTTAGTCATTCTATCAACCACAACCCATATAGAATCGAATTGTCTCCGAGTACGGAGTAACCCAACCATAAAGTTCATGTTCATATCTTCCCACTTCCAAGTAGAAATTTCAATATATTGTGTCAAACCACCGAGCCTTTGATGTTCCACTTTTACTTGTTGGTAATTAGGATATTCCGACACAAACTTGGCTATGTCCTTCTTCATACCATGCCACCAATACAACTCTCTCAAATCTCGGTGCATTTTGGTAGATCCCAGATGAATAGAATATTGAGAATTATGATCCTCTTTCATGATCATCTCCTTTAAACCATCAACATCCGGAACATACAAACGGTCTTGGTATCATAGCATAACATCTCCCCCTTGGGAGAAAACCTCAATCTTTCCATCAGCAATCAACTTCTACAACTCCACCAAGGAAGGATCTAGGTCTTGTTTCGTCTTATCATCAACTACCAAGGAAGACTCGAACCCACCTTGAACATGAATTTTGCCATACAAATAATGTCGCCAAATTTTCAAAGCAAACACCACCTCCGCCAACTTAAGATCATGGATCAGATAATTTTGCTCATGCACCTTCAATGTCATGACCCGGATAGGGGCCTAGATGTAACATGGTGAAGGAGAACCCGAAATTCCTCGATCAAGTCATCATAGCATCATTATACACATCATCGGTTCGGAAGCACAGAAAGTAAACACATAATACTAGAGAAAACGTGGCTTTGGACTCAAGCTATGAGGATATTGTCGGGGATGGGATGAGCATGAATCACATAGCACATAGCAAGTATTTCTAAGTGGCGGGTAGGTAAGACTCAAGATATGGGGCATTCCGGGTTAGGGAAGACTCAATCTATGGGGCATTCCGGGTTAGGGAACTTTCCACATAATCACATTTCCAACATTCACAATCCAATAACATAATCATAAGCATAATCAGAATATCATTACCACAACATAATTCTAATAGTCATGACATCCCAAAGTAAGAATAATACAATGTGAAAGAGTCTAACATGTCAACCATAACCTTTACATAAGATAGAGCGGGGCCTCGACATAATCCGGGCTCACCCTCGAGTCATAAAGAAAGAAAGTAAATCAATACAAGGAAGAGGAAAGTAGATATTACCCTTGGACAAAGGGCACATGTAACGACCCAATAATTTTTGAAAACTTCTTATGGTTGATCTTGTATGATGGTATACTGGTTGTGGTTGAATGTTGATAGCCATGGGTTGAGTTTAAGTGGCCGAATGCAAAATGGACCAATTGGTGGCCTAGAGAGGCCATTTCAGTAGTATACTTTGAGGAATCAAAACTTTTAGTATGGGATGAACTGTGTAAGATACTACATATCAAATGGAATCCCTTTGAGTTATCTTCGCAACGCAATTAGTTTCACTCCATTCAGAGTTCGTATGAGTAAGTTATGGTAAAAACGGTGAGAATGCTCGTAATTTGAAAGACACTGGAAATAGGCTCTGGAAATGGTCCAAGGACAGGACCACGGACCATGTGAGGGTCCACGGTCTACATGGGGGTCCGTTTGGTGATCCAGTGGACTCAAGGTGGTCAGGGTCCAACCCCTAGACCAAGTTAAGTCCCACGGACCACCCCACGGTCTGTGGGATACCAAATGGTCTATTTGAGGGTCCGTCAAGTGAGGCAGTGGCTTGGCCAAGTCTGTGGGTTGGTTTTTGGGCCAAGTCTGGCTACACGGATCAGTACACGATCCATGTGAAGCCGCACGGCCCGTGACCCCCTTTGTGAAGTAATCCAGAAAGTCCCCGAGAGTTCAAGCCGAAGACGAGACAGAGGCATGGTAAACGGTCCGTGTACCACTGGACGGGACCTGTAGCTCCACCGTGTGACACTGTTTTCTAGTTAATTGTCCATTTTATTAATGGTTAATTTATAATTTAATTAATCCCAAGACCCCTTTTTGACTTTCTAAGGTCCCCTAAACCCCCTTAACCTAACCCTAACCCCTTTTCATCCATTCTAAGGCTCCTCCTTAATATTTGAAAATTCCTAAACTCTCTTGACCTCCATTGTTAAAAGCTTGAAGAAATTTGGGGAAGACAATCCTTGCTTGCTTAATTCTTCAATTCCTTTGGTCAAATGTAAGGTATGTGGGTTAGCTTCATGGATTCCCTTTCATCCATGAAGACCCAAGAACCCTTCTCTTTAAATTTGATTTTTATGTTTTAATTAAGGTTGAGTTCTTTAAATTTTGAAGTATTTAATTGATTGGGATTATGTACTGTAGAAATAAGGTGATTTAAAGTTGGTTTGAGTTTGAATTTCATGAAGGTTTTATGGTTTGATGATTATCAAGTTATGCATGTTCTTATACTCTTGATTTATGCATGGGTATTGTCCAAATGATGTTTTAAAGGTAAATTTGACTTGAATTTCTCATGAACTACTCTTGAATTGAATGTAAAGTTTGAATTCCATTGCCCATGCTATTCATATTGTTCCTCATGGCACTGCATGCATGATTCATGGTTTTATGATGAATATTTTGATATGGGCTAAGTCCCAAACATGTTTATGACTATGATTTTGAACAAGTATGGGTTTGACTATGTTGTGATCACACTAAATCTATGCTATGGCTCTTTGAGCAACATGGGTATTTAATCCAATATGATTGGACAAGTATGATATGTATGGAGCTAATCTTATGCATAAAGTATGACATGAAAGATGTTTGGCTTTTTAGCCCATGATGTATGACTATGAACTGTGTTTAACTTTTGTTAAGTATGCATAAGAGTATTTGAAAGTATGTTTGGCTCCTAAGCCCAAGCATGTATAATTTAAAGTCCAGGTGTCAAGTTTCGTTTTAAGAGCATGTATATGTATACGTATTCTTGTGGGATGTGGACTTAGTACCAAGGGATTAGAGTCGAGGTGGGCTATCTTCACAGGGTCCATACTCCTTTCCGTCAAACTATGTGCCTCCATAGGTATGCTTTGATATGATATGTTATGCTATGTAAATCTTTCCGAAATGGGAGACACGTAAGGAAGGTGGCCATCACACCGAAATGGGGGACCCGTAAGGTGTGGTAAGATTACCATTGGCAAGTAATCTTCCCCGATCCAATGAGGGAGCTTTCATTGGGCAAGTTCATATTGTAGCTCAAATGGATTTGGATGTCGGTTATGGTTATATCTCCTCTATATTAATCATTATGATATTTCATGCATCATGACTTCATGGCATATTGTTATATTGTCCTTTCTTATATTCACTTCTATATATGTGCCCTTGCC